>BMAO01005074.1:0-74261 GCA_019973975.1 Trichonephila clavata | reverse complement strand
AAAGAAGTTGGGGAAGGTTCCATTTTTCGTCAAGAAATCGTGGTTCTTTCTGCCGACAATAGAGCACAAATTTCACAGGGCTTCTGTGCAAGTTGAAAGTTTCACACGAAATGGCATGAGTGGCATCTTTATTGATTCCAACTTCTTTTGAAATCTTTGAAAGACTAAAAGTCTTCTCCTTTCCCCGTCTTAATAACAGTAATATTCCGCGGGGTTTGTGACCACTCAAAGCAGTGACTGTGTGATGAGTGGCCATTTTTGAATCGGTTTATTCGTTAGTTTATTTTTTACTTCCATAGCATCGTCTCGAAACACTTGCTGAATCATACGAATTATTATATTTTTCAGAATCATCAAGTGTTTTACGAAATTTGATGCAATATCTTTGCTTAGCTCATCCAAACACCTTGACAGAAATAAAAAAATAAGATTAACGCTTCTTACAACACCTTATTCGGTGTCCAGCAGGTAGTGACAAGTACGCTCAAACATGGATAAAAAAAATTCAAGCGTTTGCATTAAGTTGTCTGGTTTCACTGTGCAAAGTAGAAAAACTCATTGCAACACCATTACGTGTAAGAAAATTTAGGATTGGATATTTTTTAGATACCTCTCGTATTATTCCGATAATCAAGAAATTAAGACATTTTCCGGGGGAAAATCACTTATGAAATAGTTTATCAACTTTTAAACATTTGAAATATTTTTATTATAAAGCAAAATGACATGCAAGCTAAATAAATGCTTCTTCATCTAACTTTTGCTGACGCATTCCAATACTCTGGTTCAGGATGAAAAAATTATACCTTTGTGAACTCTGTAATTAATTTCAAGATCAATTAGAAACCTTCCTTCTTAAAAAGAGTATAACTACTTAAAATTTTTGAGAAATACTTTTTAAATAATATTTCACTTGTGAGTGATTTTAGCTTTTAACATCATGATAAAATTATCCAAAAATTTATTCCAATCACAGCATTTTCTTTTTGTTTTCCGTGTTTTTTGGTAAAATTTTATAATAATTATCTATTTCTATTCTTCTTTAAACTTTTATATTCGAATTAGAATTCCACAATAATAAGCAAAAGAATATATTTAATCTCTGCATCTTCCTTGCTTCCAACATATCTATCTCTATCATTCATACATTTATCTATTTATATCATTTATTAACTTTAATAATAAAACATTTTTCCAGTTATGTTCCATAAATTTGTTTTTACGCGTGTTGATTCATTGATATCATTTGCCTACAAAAATAGATATTTATCTATAATACGAGAGCAACAGAAAATCTCAGCAAAACAGACCTTAGACAATATGATCAGCACACCAACAACTCAACCCGGAAGCCTCTCAAAATCAGCACTGCTAACCGATGGCTTATCGGAAATAATAATCCCATGTTCCTTCCTATCAGCGTATAACATAAGCCAGACTCTGTAATTGACATGGTCATTACATGATGTGCCATGGCCTACTCTGGAACTTGGGGTCTCCACAATAGGGGGTTGAGTTATGGCAATATGCACAGTTGGGGAGCGTTAACCCCCTGTTGCAACCCCATTCAAGCACCCCCAGTTAAAATTCTCCCTCTCTTTTGTATCCCTCTACCCCCCTTTGGTTGCGTTCATGTGACTGGCACTTCTTAAATAGATGAGTTAATTCCGCGCCAATACACGCGGGGAAGCAATGTTTTGTAGCTTGTAGTATTATCAAGGACTTAAAAACTGCTTTTTTTTTCTCTTTTGAGTTTGAAAAAAAAATTAACCAAGAGAAAGTGCCTAAAATTTCTTTGTTAATGAATGGTATGCCTTTTTTTTTAGGACTTCAGAAACTAAATCACTGAATTTTTTTTTCCCCACAATGGCTTGCTTGAATTTTTTTGAGGGGTGTAATTATTACGTTCTTGCTTGGCAGATGTGATGAATAGGTAGTTTTTTACCCGTTCTTTTTTGTATTAATTTTTAAAAAATTATATGGTTTGAATATTTTGAAGAACATCAACGCGTTTTTAAGTTCGTAAAGTTTCTTTTATGAGAGATGTTTAAAAAAAAAAATAGAAAGAAGAATTTAGAAAGCCGATGACTAAGAAAAAAAAATCATAATATGCTTATTTTGTTAAAACAAAAGCGAGATAAGATAATCACAGTTTTAGCGGAAATAATAAAACTCCCATTTACTTAAAGAACACAATAATTACACATATAATTTAAAATTTGGATCTTCAATAAAAATAAGTATATATTCTTTGTACCCATAAAAAAAGTTGTCATTTTGAATTTAAACTTATGTTGTTAGTTAAAAGTAACATATCCAGTGAGTCATAAAGCAATTCATCTTTTTAAAATGAAAAAATTATTCTTTGTGTAAAAATCTAATCGCATAAGTATTTTTTTTTCTTTGTCTTAGTCAAACCTCTATATGGTAAAGTCATATTTTAAAAAACTGTATTTTGGCGCTAATAATTTCAAACTGAAATTATTTATAATGTCATATCTTTAAATATTCCACTACAGTAAAATTTTTCGAAAGAAGTCTTAAATACAATAAACAAATTATCGATAAAAATACTTGATGCACAATTATAAATTTAGGGCAAACAAATTGCAGTTTTAAGGCAAATAGAGATAAAAAAAAATGTATAGTTATTCCTTTTACACTGATTTATAATCAGTTTAATATCTTGATTAAAATTAATTATCTAAAAATAAAAGAAATTTTATTGCGAAAAATTATTGATTACTTACAGGATTTATTCACTAAGGTTAATCAGAAGCAAAGTGGGATTGACTGTTACTATCTATACAAGGTTATGAATTGCCTGTCTATGGCCCTTCATTTTATGGTAGAATAAATATAATGTGCTTTTGAAATAATAAGAAAAGATTTTATCAAAATGAAACAAATTTTAATTAATTAAATATGTGAAAGTTTAATGCATTTAAGTATATGAAAACTGTTAATCCTTAATTAAATGTTCATCTAATTCTAAAAAAAGTTATTTAATTTTGAAGCATTCAAAAATAAATTTTGGACACCTTGTGTATTTTTGTCCTGCATTATGCTGATAATTATTTTTGATTATTATTTTATTGGTTTCTAAATATTTTAAACCTTATAACTGGAATATTTATCCAGTTTTAGATTCTGTCTTTCTATTTGCAGGGGTATAAACGGTTTTAGTAATGATTTACATGATATTAAAGTATTCGACTACTTGAGACAACTATTTTTTTTTTAAATGGAGATATGGGAATTTTTTGTTGTTTTTAGATTTGTTTAGTACATTTTAAGAAAAATATGCTAAGATTAAGAATAGAAAAAGAAATTATTATAGCTAAAATGGGAAAAAATGGATAGAAATTGACAAAAAATAACATAAACGCGGCCAAAGTTGTGGCCTGTGCCAAAAGTTTATCGACAGATTTTTAATTTTTCAATTCTGATGTGTTGCTGTTAAATTCTAATGACCTTCAGGATAAGAGATATTTTAATTTTTACAAAAACTAGATCACTTTATCTTTGTTATAACAGGAAAATGCTTAAACAACAGTGGTTATATTCACATAAGGGGCTGCAAATTTTGTAATAAAACAGTGATTGATAAATCTGAAGGTTGAAACACTTCTACTATTATACAGAACATATACAAAAAATTTCAGTTAATTATTTTCAAAACCTTTTTAGCAATCACTGGACCTGTGTTTGAGTATTTTTTTTTAAAAAAAACGCACACACATTTCGAGTAACGTTTTTAAAAGTGACATCTTGCTTAAAGTAATGGCATCTGCTTTTACTAAAACACTTGTAGTTTTTGTTCTATTGAATGGAAAATAATAAACTTGGTATTTTTTATAAAGCTAATAAGATGATCTATAAAATGAAATCATAAAAAAATGTATAAATTTTTGGCAGAAATCACTATTTTAGGGTAGTCGGATACCTTAAGTTTTCGATCTCGCATTGGTATAACACTATACTTGATTTTTTTAAAAAATTGATATTGTTCACTTTAAATAAATAAATAAATAATAATATGGTAAAAATTTTTTGTAACTTTTTGAATACTTAAGCAATATCAATATTTTTGATGATTCATTTTGTTAACTACGCAGCTTCCTTTTACTTAGTTTTTGTAGCTTCCATTGAGACGCTTATGCATTGTACGAAAATCCTTTGTTAGTAATTAGAGTTTGTTATTAAAACATTTTTAAAAGCAGCATTAATTAATGAGTAAAGTCAGATTTAATTGAGTTTTGCAGTATAAAATGACTTATACGTATACATGGCGTAATAAGTGTATTATACGAATTGTTATTTTCATGAAGTAAGTTTAATTTTTTGGGAAAAGTGCTCGAAATCGACTTCATTAAAAATTTCTTCACGCTTTTTAGTTTCAGAAATTGCAAAATATGAAACAAAGGATAGTTTCTTTGTTTTTGAATTACGTTTTAATATGCATGTCACACGCACGAGGTAAAAAAATACTTTAAAAAAAAGTAAGAATATATATATTTTTCCCTCTCCCTCTTTCTTTTGCCTGGGAGTAGTTACCTGCAAAAAAGTTATCAAACGAAAGGAGAGAAAAAATTACTGCCTTAATTATGAAACTTAACAAGCTGAAAAGATACGGACTTTAACTTAATAAAGTTATTAAGTGAAGACAAGGAGCTAAAAAAAAATAATTTTTTTTTTTGCTTTTCTGTAGAGTTTTTTTTCACTGTAGGTAAAAAATATAAGAAGAAAAACGAGCTATTGTTTTCTAAAAAATAATTACTGCATAAAAAGTGAATGAAAAGTTTTTAACTCTCTTCTTCAAGAAACAGCAGGTTTCTCTGAATACTTGCCTCTTATACATACCAATTACTTAAACATAAAGTGGAATTTTTGGTTTAGAAAATAATGCATTTATACCCTTTGTTTGAAGCAATTTTTTAATTGGACGTATAAAAAACTAAGACAAAACAATGAGTTTTTCAGCAAAAGCCTCTGAAATAAACTAATTTAGAAATTATTGCGAACCCAAACTATCAACTGACATCAAATTTAACTTTAACAATGCAAAGCGTGATGCTTATTAAAAATAAACAAAATGGTATTTTTTGTGAATGTTTCATCTATTACTTTAAGTAATTAATTTAGTTAAATATATGGAATAAACTCATGAAAATTTGTATCTCTTTATCTCAATATCATGTGTTTATTTATCGTTAAGATCTTTTTTTCAAAAATTTAGAAAATTTGCATATCATTATTATAATAATAGTATTCATAATTTTAAAATGAGGTGTCGGAATTGCTTAATACCATTCAAATACAGTGGAATAATTTTATGTAATGTAGAATGTATTATATAAATGCAATTCAGTTCTTATACTACCTTGGTATATCTCTTTGGCAATAGCATTTAAGTTGTTGTGTTCCAACTTTTTCACGGAGTATGTCACCTCATCATTATAAACTTTTAAAATCTACAATTTGCGATTATTACTCAAAATAATAAATTTTAACTGAGAATAATTAACGAAGAGTCATTTAGAGAAGCTCAAAGTAGTGTGAAAATCCCGCAGACACATTTTAATTCTATTTTTAATAATTTTTTCAAAGGAAGAACCAAAGGAGAAACATTCACTAAAATTTTTTAGCAGTCAATAAACATTTGGAATCTGATAGTATATGTAGAAAGGAGTATTAATTTTTCAAACTTTCTGGCATCATTTAAACTTTATTGACAACGTTATTTTCTCATTTTGGGATAGTATAGACTGAAGGAGTAATTTAAATTAATTATATTTCTATTATTCCTGTATAGCAGTGGTTTTCAAACTAAAACTCAAGGGACCCCTAGAACACGAAGGTGTTTTCGTAGAACCCCATTTCATACACATATCGAAGAATATATCTCAAAATAATATTAAAGTCGTTCAACATGTTAGAGGCGCTTTATGTAAGGGCAATTAAAAAGAACTACTGTATTTATTATTAAAAAAATTCTAATCTATTTTTTTAAATATAATTTACTTATTAATTGTATTGATTTAAGATCCAAGTGTCCCCTATCCATGCTATATATTTAGTAATCTGAATATGTACTTGCTTCTTTTCACACAAAGTGTCAAAGTTTGAATCAATTGATATTAAATGCAATCACATTACATATTCTAATTTTAATTTGTTTTTATTCTTTGCCTCTACAGCCACTTACATTGAGAAATATATTTCACTTAAACACAATGTTCTGAATGGCATTAAAATGTTTATAGCTGTGTGTGAAAAATCCTGTGCATTTTGGATGAATCTGCAACCTAAAATTTTGATTTTAACATCGAATCTGTTGATACGTTGTTTAATCTCCTTCGTTATAGGTGTCTTTTCCACAAATGTAAAAAATTGCATTTTTCATTAGAAAAGTATTCAGTTTTGCATGATATTTGGCTAACTAAGATGCATAAAATTATCGCGGGGAACCCGAGAGAGTAAACAATAGAATATTCACAATCTATGTATATATATAGAGACAATTTTTTTTAATATTCTTTATTATATTATAATAAAAGTTTGAAAAGTGTTACAAAGTTAAGTCATTATATATAAATAAAATTTTCAGTTTTGATGAATAGGGAGGAGGAGGGAGAGGGGTTGAGCTTTAGATACTTGTAACTATATAAACTTCATAGAGAATGTGAGCCCATTTTGCATACATATTTATTTCTTCTCAATTTGTGGAACCCTTGGGTATGCCTTGTGGAGCCCCAGGGTTCTGTGGAACATAGTTTAAAGACCACTGCTATATAGCAATGAAATGGAGATATCCTTTGAATTTAGAAAAGTGAATAATACAACGAAGTAAATAAACTGTAATACTTGTTGTAAATCCTATTCTTATTTAGGGTAAATATATAACTTCGAATAATGTAATGATGTCATTGTGTCCTGTATTTCGCAGGTCTTGAGAGTGGGCACGATACAAAAAACATAATTATTCTAAAAATAAATAGAGTTGAAGTAGTAAAATATTGAAAAGTAGTAAAAAATTATTTTCGGTTTGTTGAACGGATATGCAAATTTCTAATTAATATTCTTCTCCCCACCTCCCCCAAGGAAAATAAATAATTATTTGCTCACATAATCTTGGCAAAAGTTGTTTGATCTTTATAAAAAAAATTAATGGTGCTAAAATTTTAAAAATATACATGTTACAGAAATATACATGTTAATAAAAATATTTTTTGAAGATCATAAAAATAGCCAAAAGAATATAACTAAATTTATAAATATATATATATATAAAACAACCCATATGTGATATTATTAACAGAAAATGTAATAATGAGAATGTAAAAAGATATTTAATGTTTAATCCAATAAAAACTAATAGCTATTAATTCAATCTTGTGAATATGATGTGATTTTTGTGTTTAGTAAATTTATTTGAAAAAATATATTTATGAAATATCACGATTATATAAAGAATTATTAAATTTGAAAAAGAAGTTGAATTTTTAAATGTTATGGATTTTATAAGCTGCCTGAGTATGCAGTGTAAGTGCAAAATTTTAACTATAACTTAGGAATTTTAGATAACTTAGGTCTTAGGGAGCTCATTTTTTGGACTCTCGATTACTCAGAGAGTTAGCTGACAACTTTCTAATAAATGTTCTCCTATAATTTAGGAAACACCTTACTTCTTTCCAAACAGTTTTTTGTGTAAAAAAATAATAAAATTCAAAACTTAATATTTAAATTTTTGAATATATATATAATTATGCTAGAAGAGTGAACAATGCAATCACTTTTAAATTTGATTTAATCTTTTACTGTTTTCTTTTTCTATATTCAACACGCTTCATGTCTAAACATTCTCCGAAATTCGTAATATTTAATTTATTTGTGTTCTTTTAAATTTGTTATTATTATATTATGTGTGAGGATTTTAATTGTAGTTCACATGTGTTTAGTTTCAATGCTTCAAGCGTATGGAATGATTAATATATACATTAAGAATATTAATTTCGGATAAATTTTTTTTTCAGAAATAAATACATGGACCAAACTTAGAATAAGAATAAAAATAGTGATTTAAATTATAGAAAAAATTCTTTTGTATGAATAAATATGTTTCATAATATTTTAGTATACAAAACCGAATCACATACACTTATACATCAAAAGTTATATTTAAGCCAAGCATGTTAAATTCGTGATCATCAAGAAATATTTATGCTTCTAGCCAATATCATTTTATACAAATATTTGCTTTATTAAATATTTACAGGTTAATATTTGAAACTTTCAATGTTAATAAAGAATCACAATGTTGGTCAGCGTCAAGATTAAGGTTTAAAGGGAAAAACAATTTAAGAGGTCAACGTGTGTATGAAATTTGAGCAATCTATATAATTTAAGAATGCTAGAAAATTTCATATGAAATATTATTTTCACGTAAGAAAGTATGATGATATCAATTATTTTCCCATATGAAAGAAAATTCTTTTGATAAATTCTAAATTTAAATGTTCTTTTGTGGTGGTTTTGAAAGCAATCAATAACAAGATTTCTTGTAAAACTCAAAGTAAGAAAGATAGTGAAATATCAAGAAGAAAATATTAATTTTATTGCTGTTCTTGCTCATCACATACATTCTACTGTTTTCAAAATAAATTTCCTTTTCTATAAAAGATTTTTTTCTTTTTCTATCCATGCAAGTCTTTGATTTTTTGACCTAAACCAATTTTGAATCAAAACGAAGATAAAAAATGTCATTTCAAATTTGAAATTGTTTGCGCGAACTGTGAATTGCTTAATTCAATACAATGTCATTTTAATATTCTTTATCTTTATGTTCTCTTAAGTAACGAATATTTTAACAAAATGCATAAAAAAGAAGCATTGTTATTAAATAGAAGGGAGAAAGTTTATATATCAAGAACAAAATATAAAAAAAAAAATTATCAGTTGCAAGCAAACTCAGTAAGTTATTCTCCACAACATTTCAAAATTCGTTAATTTAAATATCGTGTCACAACTACAGTGAACTTCACAGTGCACAGCTTTTTAACTTCTTTTAAAAAGACTTTCGCACTTGGTGCATAAAAATAAGAAACCAGAGAGAAATGAAAAATAACAAAAGTGAACTCATCCCTGCTTCCAGAGTGCTCTCGCCTGAAAGCATTAATCAAAAGACGAAACTTCACTAAACGGCATATTAGGGATAAAAACAAGGAATTCTCAAATTTGCGGCATACCACGTGTGACACGACAATTACAGAGTTAGCGCTGATGATGATGATGAGGGTGTGAACGGAAGTCATCATTCTGGACGTTGCTGTAAGTTATTACACGACATAATGCTCTTGTTGTTGGTAGTTTAGAAAGAATTAAAGGCAATTAAGTGGACCTGAAGAAAAGACTATTTAATTTTGTTTGAGTCTGTTTAAGGGTATTTAATTCACCGAGAGAAGACATTTTTTAATATTTAATAATGAGTTCACCACTTTAAAATGCATTTTGAGTTTTACTTAATTGGCTTCCTTTGGAGTAAGTTGGAATATGTTATGTTCTTGTTTGTTGCGAGAATATTTCATACCAGAAGTAGGATGCCTATTAACATTGTTTTGGAAAAAGAATACTCGAGGATGAAGATTTGTAGTATAAAGGAAAATTTTAAATTGCATCATTCAAATTTTTGCTGCATTCTCTCATCTAATTACAGCATTGTGGTTTGTATAAAAATCCTTGAAAATCATTTGAATATATTTTATTTCTGGTGACTATTACAGAACTAATATAATTAACTCATATTGTATTGTTGAAGTTAACAATATTTACAGTTTTAATACGCAGCTTCAATTTACACGAACAAACTAATATTTTTTAAGTACTATTTCTAATATTTCTTTTTTATATATATAAATTGGCTCTTCCCTTATATATACATATATATTTATAATACTTTTCCTCTCCTTTTTTTTCTCTTTGATGTTGTTCTTTTTTTATAATATTGTTGATATTTTCCATTGATATATAATTCAAATATTTTTTTATTCATTTATTGGTTGCTATGAAATTAAAGAAAATTGTATAAAATAACATAAAATTAATCTTTGCTAAAAAAACGAATTAAAAAAAATTAAAATTTTTTTTAATAATTGAATATTAATTTTAAAGGCATTGAAAATTTTCTTTTTTGTCCTCTATTTTATGTATTTTCTTTACAATTTCTGTTTTTCCTTTATAACATTTCTATTTAGAGATATTTCACGACTTTTTATATGTTTATACCTACGTTCTTCTTTTGTTCTTTCAACATTAATTGTGTGCTTCTAAAGTATTTAATTTACGAATATTTACAAATTATTTCTCGCTTGTATTTTTTTCTGTCTTTCGTTTATTATGTATTTTATAAAAAAAAATCTATAACTTTAATATCATAATTTTTCTTCTGTTTGCACTTACTTTAACTTAAAATAATGCATAATATTTTCCGTTTTACCATAATTAATTGCTAATATTAGAAAGAAATGATTGTTTTCATTATTCACTTATATAAAAATATTATCTAATTAATGTTGCACATTTGAATCAAGGAGTAAAGTATATGTGTGTGTGTGTGCTCATGTTTCCATTTTTTCCCGAGAAATTTACTATTTTTAAAATTACAGACTTTCAGCTATCTAATGAATAATATAACAACGATAAAGTTATTAAATTTAGTAACTGTTAATTTTTTTTTATCTCGGAAAATTGGATTGTAAATCAAGTTTTAAAAATAATCCATTCAGAATAAATTTCCACTAACTTATTAAAATCACAGACAAAAGAGAAAATATTTTTCTTTTTAAACTGTATAAAATTTTATTCACAATGAATTAATTCTAAAATGTATGAAAGTTATAGTATTTAGTGATATTTCTTTCCGTGAAAAGCAAAATATAATGCTACTTGCTCTCAACAGATGGCGCAATAGACTCAGAAGTTGGCTTTTAGAAGTTCTAAAATTTTCTCGTAGTTACGCGCTACTTTCAGATACAAAAAGTTTTTTCCCCCTAAACATTTCTTTTTACTCATAAACTTTTGGAATAATTAAGATTAAAACTCATAATGAAAGGAATGGTAGAATTTGTTGTGGTTGAAGGATCTTTTGAATTCTCTTTAAAGAGAAGTTTGCTTAAACTCTTTATTGTTTATTTATCTATTATTTATATCCACGTTTTTTGCTGCATTTAAGAAATGAAGATGTTTAAAAAAATTGATATTATCTAATCCATATTACCAATGCATTCCGATCCCTATCAAAATATATTGGCTAACGGAAACTAAGATTTCAAGCTTATCACACTGTTACACATTTTGTACTTAAATTTTCTTCGCTTAAAATTAACATTTCTACTATCATTTGCCGTAGAAAACTAAGATAATTTTTCCCTAACTATTTTTACACTAGTTTTTATAATAAACAGTTTCATTAACAAAAAAATTGTGGAATAGAAACCACAAAAAGAAGTAGGAACTTAAAATTTTTTAACATATTTTAATCATTAGCCTGTATCCTATACATAACAAGTACCTCTGTATTTACAAACATTATTAATTTTAGACTTCTTAAAAACAATTATTGTACTTTTACAAATTACAACGATATGATGATTTATTTTAAGTTAAAAGATAACTATTTAATTAAGTCCAAAAATATGTTCATTGAACATCAATACCAGAACATAAATGTATTCGGGCAATTTTTTTGCTAGATTTTCGCATGTAAAATTGAAAGTATGTTACCAACACTGTTTAATGATGTCATCCTATCATCATGTCCTCATGCTACGGATTAACGCACATAGGCCTGACTTAAAATCACCCGACGCGTTTTGTGCTAAACGCTAGCTCACGTGTTAAGCAACGGCGCATGCTTAACACTCCCTTCCCACCTCCCATGATTGGATGCTAATCGGTTTTTCGACAACATCCTCATCAGTGTATCCGCCGGGAGAGGAAAACTGTGCGGGTTGCAAAGAAAAGGGGTTCGTGTAGGGAAGGGGAAGAGAGGGTGGTCGCGTGTCCCCGTGACATGTTCCCATGGTGACATAAAATATTATTTTCCCTCTGCACGTGACTTCTTAAATCGAGCTGCGCTTGCTGGCGACGAGAGGGGTGCCTACAAAAGGAGATATATGAGGGGGCGGTTATTAGAAGACACTGGACACCCTGCTAGGTCAGAACAGCTTTGAAAATCGCCTGAATACAAAGCCTTGAGTGCACATTTATTTGGACCATTTGTACCAATGAAAGTGTTTATTTTAAGTGTTTTTAAGTAACCTATTCCATTGTTTTTTTTAATTAGTAAGTCACGTTAACTGTTTCTCCCCTCTCTGTTGTTTTTCAGTGATATTTAGAATAGGTCTTCTTTCAAGTGAATAAACACTCTTGAAATCGTATCTTTGTATTTATAAAGAATATAGTGAGTATGAAGAGAATCATGTTGTATTCAAATTATTGAAATAATGGTAAATAGATAGGAGTTGTTTGATTATTAAACTTTTTAAAAAATTAGCTTATGTCTTTTATATTGGCTTTAAAATCAAATACACCGTTTCGTAGACGTAATAAGTGTGAGATTTATATATAGTACCAGTTCATTGCTTCATAAAAAGGGCAATTTTCAATTTTTAAGGTATCCGACTACCCTTAAATTGAGAATTTTGCCAAGAAACTGAAAAATTTTCTTATGATTTTATTTTATAAGCCATCTTATTAGCTTTATAAAATACCAACTTTATTACTTTCCGTTCACTAGAACAAAAACTACAAGTGTTTTAGTAAAAGCAGATGTCACTACTTTAAGCAAGATATGTCATACTTTAAAATGCGTTTTACTCGAAATGTGTTTTTTCGAAAATGATCAAATGGGGACAGTTTTGAAAATAATTAACTGAAATTTTTTTGTGTATGTTCTGTGTAATAGTAGAAGTGTTTTAACCTTCAGATTTATCAATCACTGTTTAATTAAAAAATTTACAGTCCCTTATGTGAATATAATAACTGTGTTTCTTTAGGCAATATCATGTAATAATTAAGATAAAGTGCTCCAGTTTCTGTAAAAATTAAAATATCCCTTATCCTGAAGGTCATTTAAAAATGAATACCATAGCAACTCCTCAGAATTGAAAAATTGAAAATGTGTTTATAAACTTTTGGTACAGAATGGGCTGCGTTTATGTTATTTTTTTTTTTTTTTTTTTTTTGTAAATTTTTACCAATTTTTTCACATTTTAGTAATAATAATTAAGTTTTCTCTTCTTAATTTTAGCATATTTTTCTTAAAATGTACTAAAAAAAATCTAAACACCTCAAAAAATCCTCATATCTCCATTAAAAAAAAAGTGGTCGCAAGTAGTCGGATACTTTAAGGAAATTAAATCAGGAGACTTAAAATTGGCTATAAGTATTCTATTTATTTTAAAATCATTATTACATTTGTCGATCGAATGTATAGCCATTACTCAGTTATCAACGGCCAATTCAAAAAAGAATAACCATTATTCTTTTAAAACATTCGGTACAACACTTAAAATCAGAGGTCCTTTTTATTTCTGTTTTCAAAGAACCTGAAATATGTTTCTGTATTCCTTAGTTATAACATTCTTGCCATAAGATCTAAATATCAATCAATGATCATAAGAAAAACAAGCTACGCAATTTCTATAGAAACACGAATCCCAGTCGAATCCGAAAGGATTATAAAAACGTAGTGTTGTAAAAATGTTGATGACTAGTTATCTTATTTATATACACGTTCAATTTCGAACTATTAATTACTATCAAAATATTATTTGCTTATGATTTTATATATAATGTTAAAAAGGGAATCTTGGATTTCAAAATTGTATATTTGCTTTTTAATTTTATAAATCAAAATTTGCAAAAACTATTATTGCATTGAATAGCCAGAAACTCTTTTACAGCTCTCTTTAGAGCAAAATAACATTAAAATTTTTACGTTGCCGGTTAATTATAGAAACATTGTGTCTAAAATTTTTCTGTTAATCATTACCAATTCTAATATTCAGCGCAAATAATCAATATTATTCTCCACAGGATTATTATATACTCAAATTTATAATCTCATTTGTTATAAAACAAATGATTAAGAAATTAGTAGAGCTCTTTTCTAATACTTTATTTGATTAATTTGTGAGAACTGATATTTCACTTATTCTTTTAAAATAAAAGAAACAGAAAGATGGACGTTCATTTCTATTTTTTTCTGCTTAAGCAGTATCTGAGAAACAAACTACAATATTTTTTTCACTTTTAGGATAGACATTATTAAGCATTTTATGGCTAAACCATGAAATTTAAGTAAAATAATCAGCAACAAGATGTTAATTTTATTTAGATTTGCAGCTAGCCCCTCTCGTCCTGGTTCTAACGGTTATTCGATGGTCTCAGCAGAAAATCTGTGGAATAATGTCAGTTGGAGCATAGGTTTCATGTCCAGCGGGGTCCTTCAACAGTGACAGCCTATATTTCCGCCCGATACAGCAAGAATCAACGTCCAAGACTATTGGAAAACGGACAATTGTGTTCTTTGGCCCGGCTGTTTGTGTGCGCTTGTAGGGACAAGACGGGTTATCATGTATTCATCACTCATTGCAAAGCTGTCAGGCGACCCCTTCTTTTGGAGAGAAGGGTCATTTCCGTTCTCCCCCTCCCCCTCGGACGTCTTGAACCTTGAGAGTTTGATCCGCTTTGTTTATGTATGGATATGCCCGCATGGAAATTGCCTGCTTTCATTCGTGATTTTTCAAGGGCTATCTTTTTCGGGCCCGTGCTTCATTTCGTCGTGTCACACATTTTGACTTGCAAATGCAAAGGGTGTCTGTCTCCCTTAAGGGAAGGGTAATGTTAAGAAGTGCGGATTGATGTTATTTGCATCGCACTACATTTGCCAGATGGCATGGCTTTTCCATCGAGCGTATAAGCTCCATTAAGTTAGGACATTTTAAGCGAAAGAAAAAGGAGAAAGGGATTTTTAGGGATATTTCAAAGGTTTGGACATAAAAAAGTGTCTGTTTTGAAATGTGACTCAGAGTTTTTTTAATGTTTATATTTATTTATTTATTTATTTTCCTCAAAAATGAAAAAATAGCAGCTACTGCTTAGAATAGTTTTTTCAGAAATAACTTTTTTATCCTTTATACGAGAATTCAGTGTAATATTGTATTCAATTATTTAACTTTAATGAGTGATATGGGAAGACACTTATTTGATGTTTAATATGATTCTTTTTTCTTTCCAAAAATAAGTTTATTTATGTTTTTAATCTATTTACTTAAAAAAAAATTATTGATTGCATGTAAAAATTAGCTAAATTTAATTAATTTTCATTTCTAAAATCGATACTTTAAAGTAATATCGAAAAAAAGAAAACAGTTTAATTCTTTTTGATCTTATGCGAATGCGTATGTTCTATATAAATACGAAAACTTAAAACCACAGGAAAAAAACACACTAGCAAAACTTTTTATGCACTATTGTGTAAATATTAAACACACAAAATTTAACGAGAAAAAAGGATTATGTGTATATTCATATCCATTTAAAAACAAGAGAATTAAAACAATAGATGAATATATTTTAAAAATTTATTTGCTTATATGCATTTGTAGAAAAAATGTTTTAATAAGAACTTTTTTTTTCTGTAGAAGAATTTATACTAATTTATATAAGTAATGCATTAAATACTATTATAAACAAATGGAAAAAAAAACTACTGTCTGCTATATAGAATGTAATTTGAAAAAACTATTACAATTTAATTTAGTAGTTAAATAGTGATAGACTTTTTGAATCAAATTAATTTGTCAGGCACATGTTTAATTCATTATTGCTGTAATGAATCTTTAAGAGACGATCATTTGAATTCTTTCAATATAAAAATATATTCTAGATTGCTCAGAATTATTTTTTAATTTAAATTTTGCATAATCTAGATCCCATTTTAACCATCGGGTGGAAAAATTTGTGATTATCATATGCATTTTCTATTAATTTATGTAGAATCACTTTTAACATTAATTAAGATTATGCTTCAGTAATTCGGATGTTAATTAAGAAAATTATTGCTTTCCCCCTTTAAACCCTTCAGTGGCTGTGATACAAGCATGTATAAAAGATAATATTAATCCTGAAAATGTACTACACACTGCATTGTTACGCTAAATTTACTTAAGTATTTACTATTTTTATAAATACTTTATATTTGTTATACAATCAGTGAAGTAAATAATCAACTCTTTAATTTTAATTTTTGGAATGCTATGGAAATAAATAATTTGAAGCATTGTGATAGATAATTATAGGTTTACACATGACTGAAATTCATTAATTGGATAAAATTCATAAATATTAAAATACCTTTAAAGCAGTTTGAAAGTTGATTAAAGCAATCATTACGAAGATACCAATAATATTTCTCAATTTATTTAAAAAACAATTTTAAATTATTTATATTATATTTTATAGAATACCAATAGCTTAAAGTGAAAACAGGTATAGTTCATTTTTTACTTATAAAGATAGTTTTTAATACAATAATAAGAATTTATTTTTCTATTACCAAAGATATTAATCCAAACAAATTACAATCTGCAAAATTAAAGATATTTACAGTTGTACAAAACTCACTATATATTTATATAGTTTACGAGTTAGTAATAAAAGAAGCATGAATAACACTATTTCTGAAGTAAGAAGTGGATCTTTATCATTTTACTTTCAGCGAGGTCATTCACAAGTTCCGAGTTATTTTAAATATTTTTTGTGCTGTTATTATTACGCTGAGTGAAACATAAATGCAATGGATTAGTTGCAAAGTAATCAATATTTACCTGACAGTTAATCCAATCTGATTAACTAATTTGGGCAATACTTTTTAACAGAGACAAAACTAAATTAAGAGGGAAGAATGTTAGATTGAATAAATTGTGAAACTAATTTGAACAGAGCTCATTCTGAAGTAATTAGATGTTATTTTATAACTGTTAATAAAAACTATTTATTTCATTTTAATTAACTTAAAAACGAGATTAAAAGAAGAATATTATAAATTAGCTCAAAATATTCAGCTTTAACCAATAGCAAAAATGATTCATTTATTTTTTGTTACAAACAGTATTCAAATTTATAAAATTTTCTCATTCAAGGAAAAAAAAATACATATATTAGTATAATTTTTAGAAATAAAATAATGTTTAACATATATCATTTATGTCCTTTACAATTTTACTATAAATAACACATTTTTTTCACTTTTATATATAAAGTTAAAACTAATTTAGGATTGAAAGTAAAGGAAACAAAATATTGAATGCAGAAAAAAAATCCAATTTATTCAAACCGAAATATATAGTAAAATGTTTTATCTATATTAAATTAATATTAGGCGTTTTTGCTATGTGAGAAAGTGTTTTAAAACTGGGTTGTATTTTTTAATATAAAGAACAAATATCTCATTCTTAACCTTAAGACGAGTAATATTATTATTTTTCTATTTTGTTGCATAAATATAGCAAGAATATTTGAGAAAATACTCTAAGCCCTACAGACCCGACGAAGTCTCAATTGGATTCAATGTATCGAAACAAAAATTCCGACTCAAGCCAAACTCGAAAGATTCCAAGTTCTTCTGAAACACTGTGTGTGCACGGACATATATCTTCTCCAAACAGTCCTTTGCCAAAAGACCCCCTTCTCCGCTTCTGTATCCGCTGACCCTTGTCCAAGTGACATGTGTCGTGCTCTTCATATATGAAAAGAGGGGCGCGCTTGCGTGAAGTGGCCCGAGCTTCCGGCTAAGATCTGGCTCGACTCCCCCTCGCTCTGCTCCTCATCCCGCCTGTGGTGAAGGCCTTCCCTATCCTCTCACTAAAGGACGGTTTGTCCGTCCGTTCCTCTTTCGACTGATTCAGCGCTTATCCATGCCCGAATGAGCAGGGAGAATACCGGGAGGCAAGGGATCGTAGGAGGAACGTCAAAACATCCCACTCCCTTTGCTCCTTCTTGTCTCTTTGCCTCGGATGAGTCTAGGAAGATGTGGAGATCTTCTAACATGCACAAGTCGTGTCTGAAGATGGGGAGGTTTCATTGTAAAGATGATATTCCTGATGTATATCTACTGTCTTAACCTTTCCTACTTAAACTACGATGATTGGAAATGATGACTTGTGCTTTGACTATGAATAAATGTAATGAACTTCACTGACATGAAATGAAATATCTGAAAGTTGTAGTCTATTAATATTGTTGGATTAATATTAAGCTTACGGAAAATAGTTGTAGATCCAAAAATATTTATTTTACACTTAAGATATGCAATTAAAATTTTAAGTACAGATGAGAGTATATTAGTATATTTAAGTAAGACAGAGAGTCTGTTTTAGAGAAATGCTGACCTTGGAAAATTATGGCTTTTGGATTTACATTAAGTGGATTACTTCCTAAAGATAAATTTTAAACTAAATTGCTTTACAAGGTGGATTTTGTAATTTTTTAAAATTAGATGGAGCTTAACAAATAAATGATAAGACAACATTATACTTTAAACTAAAACCTCAAATTACACTTTATTGATCTATGAACTTGTTGTTGATCTATGTATTTTATTGTTATGAACAGCTTTGAAATAAAACAACTGTATGAAGAAATACTTTTAAAATTACACATTAATTAATTACAATTAATTATAAATACATTTATAACTTTAATAATTATTTTTTGGTATAAATGTATTAGTTATTAAAATCTTTATACCACAGTATAAAATTCCGGAAAATGTAAGAAATGACTAAATACTATAGATATGGTAGTTACCCTCATTCAGGAGCATTTATCTTCTGCCCACAAGTGGCCGTGGTAACCTAGTAGTTATGGTCACGAACTTGTGGCCTGCGTGTCTTGAGTTAGAACCCTAATGCCACTGAAGACCCACCGTGTAGAGGGACCTGATGCACGTTGAATCTGTTGAGGCTCAAAGCCCCTTCCCCTTTGGCATGGTGTGGTAGTTTGGAAAGCGCGTTGTTTTATAGTGCGACATTAATAAGGACTCCTTTACTACTGTCAGCAAACCTATATATGTAATTAAAAATTTATAAGGAAAAAAATGCTGCACAAATATTTGATTTACTTATTTAAAAACCTCCTTGAATTTGGTAGAAGATTTTGCATATTTCTAAAGAGATTATTGAAATGATTACTTTCCGAAACAAGAAATGTGAAATTTGAAAGTTAAATTAGCAATATGACATTTCTTGTAGTTAAGTTTTTTTTTATTCTGCTTAGAAAATAAAAAATATTCAGTGACAATGAAACTTTTAATTTATCATAAATCAATAGTAGATGCGTCACATACAAACACACATAAAAATTTACTAAACAGGACAAGCATATAAATGTTTAAAATAATATTTAAAAAAAACTTTTCTGTTTATTCATACCAGTTTTTAATTCTATAGACTTTGAGATTATCAAACACTTATAAGCTACAGAAGTGATATTCACATACTGCTATATTGCCTGAAGTAAGTCTACCGATATAAATCAAATGGGGATTTAAGTAAAGCCTTCATTTCCAAAAGCAATATCTGTGATTATTACGTAGTCCATTGTTTGCCCAAACGCTTACACCACAGTCTTCATAGATTATTTCGTCCAACACGCTTAGTGCTTCAACTAAAAAACTAACTTTCCTCTTCTCTTCCTGAGGCTAAATGTAAACCCGTATAAGGGTTGTAGCAGTGATATTTATTTGCTCATATTTTATTTAATATAGGGTAAAAATAGTCCAAAATTAAATTGGCTAGAAAATGAAGTGTCAAGTATTATTAATTTTTAATTTTACATAGTGTGATTACAATTTTCTTTTATACCATTGTGTGGTCTATAACTAAAGAGATATATCAGTGGCGCATACATGGATGGAGTTTGGAGGTTCAAACCTCTCCTATAAACAAGCAAATTTTTAGTTTTTAGTATAAAGATCGTGTCTCAGAACATTCATCTACTTTTTTTAAAAAAAAAATAACCTTCCCATAAAAGTTTTCTGTGTGTACGCCACTTTGACAAAGAACAGTAAAACACACTAGAATCATTATTTTTTGTAAAGAACTGAGTGAGTTAATAGACAGTAAGATACAACCCCCCCCCCCAAAAAAAAATAAAATAAAAAAAAATAGTCTTGAAAGTAAATATAAATGTCTACTTGGAACATTGTTCATAAGTGCTTCCAACAGAAATGTTTGCTAAATTTGCTTATCCTTGTATCTACCAATAATAATGTACTTTTAGCTAAGTGATTTGACAATTTTAAGGATACCAAACGTTTCAAGACTAGGCTGTCTACCTGACACGATGATAGAAACTTGTCACAATACTTGAGACAATCTTAATCAAATGAATTCTCATCCGTGATGCTTTCATCCCTTTGTATTTTTTTGCCTGATATATCTAGTTCTTGTGTTTGTGACACAACAATTGCGTCCATGCATTTCTACACAAAAAAGAAGCGAAAAAAAGACTATGGTTTATTTTTCCACTCTTTCAATTTTACCTTGTGGTTTTTAATCATCCTGTCTGTACATTTCGACTAAGAAAATGTAAATCTTTTTTCCCCTTGATTGTATTAATATGTACAAAGGGTGATTTTCTAACAAAAAAAATGGTGGAAACTTTAAATGGCGATAGCAGTGAAACACACAAGGAAAGGTCTTCGGGTCCCCCCCAAAAGCCCTTGATTATTTTTCTATTGCTTATAATCCTACGTATATAGTATGTAAAATTTAATTAAGTATTTGTTTTTATAATTAATTTTATAAATTAAGGCTAATTATTTATTCAATAACTAATTTTTTACTGCTTTGTCCCCATGAAAATCGACAAAATTAAAAGAATATGTTGGGTGGCGTATTGGAGCATGACACGAGAATGGTGGACATCTGTCCCTGGAATCCCCTTGAAAAATTTCTGTGTGCGCTACTGGGTGGTAGAACGCATAAAGCAAACAATTTTTGCTGAAGAAATTGAAAGTCTGAAATGAAACGCAAAAGCGTTACAGGGCTTAACTCAATAACACCGTAAAATTATGCACAAGGTGGCACTACTGTTCCGTAGTAGAGGAATCTAGGGGAATTACGTCAGTTGTAGTTCGAGCTTCGAGGAAGCACTAGGTTTTTTTTTTCCAGAGCTTGCAGCAAATAGAGCTTACAACCAGTTAGAATTCAAGATGAAAGATCATACGAAAGATTGAAGCTGTATGTGGCAAAAACCTCCAACGGATATCTATTATGCTTTGCAATGGAGCGAAATACAATTTCTCATTAGAACTCCATCTTCCTCACGACTCAAAAAATTTCTTTGAGCTCTATTGAAGATCAAACAAAGGATAATTTTACTGACAATCAAAATGGCGTAATCATTATAGACAGAACTTAGTGAGTGCGAAGTGTTACAAGGTTATATTATCATGTATTCCTTTAAACATTAAACAGGAAAATACACTAGATCCGATCTCAGTTGCTAGAGGCTATGTCACTCATTCTCCATAACAGTGCTCGGTCGCAAGTCTCCCATGTTGTGAAGGGGTACCTGCTTCGATACGGTTGGGAAGTGTTATCTTATGCAGCCCACAGTCCTCCCATAAGTCTGCCAGACTTTGACTTATTTCCAAAATTGAAAAAGAAAATATATACGAGAATGTCGTTTTCCATCTACGTCTGACCTTTCTGTCGACATTGCAAGAGTCATTCAACAGATGAACCAAGATGACTAATGAGATGGAAATGAACAGCTTCCGATCCATTGGGACTCCGTCATTGTAATAAAGGGAGGGGGACTACGCCGAAAACTTCTAAAGAAATATTGCCAACTAAATAAACATGTAGTTGAAAAAAATTGTGTTCATTACATTTGAAAATAATCCGCGTATTAATATAATTATGACGGGAGTACAGGTTGCTATTGATTAATAAGTGGATCTGTATATGCTAACGAACAATTTCATGACTAAAAATTAAATTTTTGTGAAGTATGCCCTTAAACTCAAACATTGCTTCAAAATTTTATAATTAAATTGAACATTGTATTATCATTCTATCACATAACTATTAAATATGAAGTGTGACTATTCATAGCTTATAGTAAGCCTTAATAAATGAATTTTCCCCTTTGCTTTTTAAATTTATTTATCTATAATAGAGATTCTTTTTCTGAAAAATGTGTACCTATTGCAAAGAAAAATAAGTCCCTGAAATACTTAATTTTTATGAAAACTGTGTCAGCATGAACGCCATATTTTTAGCAAAATTTTCTTCATTCCTTTTACAAATATTTCGAATTAATTTAATGTTTTCGGATATTACTTCGAAATTCTAAGAAGAATTAAAGCATTTATAATAAATGTCGAAGTACACATCAGGCTTTAAAGGAGATTCATTCCAACTGTAACCTTTGAAAGATATTATATAAATTTCCACGAATTTAATTTGAATACAAATTCCAAAATTCAAGATATGTTCCGAATATTATAAACTGAAAACCAGTGTCGGTTTACCCATTGGGTGCTTGGGCCATAAGAGCTGTACTAAACCAGATTTTCTGGTTATAGATTTTGATCCGCCAGTTCCAAGTGGGCCCGTAGATCTTCTGCACCAGGGCCCGAAATGAGCTTAAATCGGCACTGCTGAAAACATAGACGCATGAAACACTCCTCCACTTTATGAATGACGTAATATATTTTAAAAAATTTCTGAAACTGTATTATATATGTATAAATAATTAGTTAATAATCCGATTAATAATCTGACAATTCAATAGAAATAAAATGAACACGTTTTAAGAAAGAAAGATTATATATTCGAATTTAGGATGCACACACACACACACATACAGGTGTAGCGTCGGTTCATTAGACGAAGACTTTCCGATAATACTCGTCAAGTTTGATGTACAGGGTGAGCGGAATGTCTTGATGGGACATTGTAATCTTTCAAAAGAGATCGTGTATTCTTACCACATACCCAGGGCAAAACAAGTGTTTCGCATCACCTCCCTCTCCAACCCTCTGATAACGTTCGGACACTACGATCTTTCGAAAAGACATTCCTGTGAACAGTATCCATTGTTGGGTCCCTTTCGCACATGCGGACCGCAAACTATTTGAATGAAAAAGTACGTCGGTCTGTTGTGATAAAGATTTTCCCTGGAGTATATCCTCAATGTCAAAGTGACAGGTCGATTAAAAGACCATCCATATGGTTTTCGAGGTACGGTGACGGAGTTAATTGCAGATGCGCCGGCCTAATGTCTCAAAGAACCATTGGAGTCAAGACGAAGACGAGGAGGGCAATGTGCAGATCATGTACGCTTGCCAATCAGAGATTATTGGGGGGTGAAAGAGGCGCACCCAGGGGTTTTAAGGGGTCATTTCGCAAGTTGACGAGGATCTTCTATCGATCTTTTGTAACACTTCCGGATAAGCTCTTCTTCTTCAAAGACATGCGATAAAGTTTGTGAGGGTAGCAGAACCCCAAGGACTAAGGGAGAAGACCCGCAATGACTTCTTAAAGACGGAGTGATGGAGCCTACGGAGCAACTGCTTGAGTGAATTCACATTGGACGAAAGGGGTTGCGGGGACAGCCGCATCCAGGAGCCGGCCATTTTAAGACCTTAAACGGGACTAGATTTTTTTCTCTATCGAAAGGCTGTGAAGAGTAAAAATTTACTTCTGAATTTAATGTTTTGTTTTATTTATTTGGAGTAAGACGTTATATATATATAGCTAAAAGCTGTATGAATTCTCTCACCACCAAGTAATGAAGTAATCTTATTTGCTCACATCGTTACACAGGTCAAATACGGATGCTCGAGTTACAATGTATAATTTGCATTTATTGCTCTCAATATTTTCCATTTATAAATTGAAATAATTCTAAACTGACAGTAAATCTAATGGTAAAGAATAAATCAGAGCAATTAAGTATAATTATAGAAAATAGTTTAACCAAGAGTCATTAATAGTTTTTAAAAAAATGTTAATTATGAAAGTAGCGATAAAAAAATTAAAACTGAGTCTGAATGATTATCTGAAAGTGATGTTTCAACAATATATTTTATGTATAATTAATTATACTACTGGTTTAAGACACAAAGCTGAATTTGCCGATGATTGTCTATATATTGGTTAAAGTAAGTTATTAAAAATTAATTTTAAAACTGTTTTTCTTCTATTTTCAACCGATTCATAAGTTTAATGATATTTTGCAATATCATCCAGTTTATTTCAGAGTACAGAAATTAATGTCAACTGAAGAAAAATCGCAATAGTGATGAATATAGAAAAAAGGATTTATTATATGTTTCGAAATAAGTTCGA
Source organism: Trichonephila clavata (assembly GCA_019973975.1). Classification (NCBI taxonomy): domain Eukaryota; kingdom Metazoa; phylum Arthropoda; class Arachnida; order Araneae; family Nephilidae; genus Trichonephila; species Trichonephila clavata. The sequence goes on along the minus strand of BMAO01005074.1, from coordinate 49,833 downwards.
GAATAATACTGTTACTTTATAATCAGAGATTATATAGCAGCAGTAGGCCGCTCATTGGTTATAAGGTATCACTCTATAAAATTGTGTTATGTGAAAGCTGTTAGACACACATACCTGAAATATAGTTACATTATTAATCCTTAGTGCCTTTGGTCCAATAATTTCCGTTAACCATGAAAGTTTACTTTGAATTCTCATGAGGGGAATATGTTGCTACAGATGGCTTTATTGGAAGGAACTATCCAAACATATAAAATAGCTCAAGTAACACACAAGAACAATGATAAATAATAATAATAATAAAAAAGAATCAGCATTTAAAGTAAGAACCAAGACAAATTAAGATGGGAACAAAAGTAAAAAGGCTAAAAATTTAAACAAGAAAAGGAACATAAGAGATGTAGTCTTTACAAGGAATTCGTGAAAGTTCTCACATTCCAATATAGTTTGCTTATCTCCCCAAGTTTTTGAGACTCTATCTAATTCTGGGCATATAACAAGATGTGCTCAACATTCAAGATGCCCGAATTATAAATTTGGCACATACTAGATGGGGGGGGGGATGCCTAATTTATTAAGATATTTTCCAGTGTTTTAAATGTTAGCCCAGGTTTTGCCTGCTGATTTTATTGCCTAGTCAGATTTAAGATTAAGAAGGGGATATTTTAGAGGTGATTACACAGTTTATTTTCTTAGACGAATATTTAAATATTTTTCGAATAAAAGTTCTTATTTCAGTCTTTCGCGAACTGGGATCTTAATCAAATATGAAATAAATGGTTTGTATTAAAACCTATATAAGCATTTTTAAAGAAAATAACAAATGTATATACTATAACGTGCTCATAAATTTATAATATAATCATGCTTTTTGTCATTGGATTGCGTTTTGTTTTAGGAAAAAAAATCTATTTTCTCCTTATTTTTTGTGTGCAAAAAGTGTACTTTAATAAAATTTTGCTGTAAATTTATTTTTTCTTAAATTTTTTTGTAGTCTTTGCATTTTGTTTTGAAAACAATATTTGCCATAAATTTTAATACAAACCCCTTGTTTTTATACTAGTTAGTTATACATAATAATATATTCAAACTGAATTAAGAAATTTCAAACCTACTATATGAGTGACTAAAATGATAACTCATTTTATGTTCCAGATTTTAAATTAAAACACCTGTTGGCACATTTTCTTATTAAAATTCTATTTAAATATTGTTCAGATTATTGAAAAAATTTTTCTACCAAGTGCCTATTTTTAAGAATAATGTCGTAATCCATACATTTATGTGATCACCAAGAAAAATGTATCGTATTAAATTTGGTCGGAAAATAAAATCTCTTGTCTTCATATTACATTTAATAGTAAATAAAATATCCTCAAGTGAGTTAAAGAATTTAGAAATCATATTTTTCTTTTCATATGGTATGCAATTTATAATTTTATTCAAGAAAATTGTTATACATTATGTATGAAATTTAACATTTAAATGCAACAATTCTCAAATTATTTCTTTTTTTACCAACCATATGAAATATTCATTCTAAATATCATTAGGTTTGCAATATATATACATATAACCTAGTTTCTACAATATGTAATTATATAAAAAAATTATTTTTATATTTATACATAAGTATATATATATATATATATATTGTTGTATATTATTTGTGTAATACCTGCCATTTTTTTTTAAAAAAAGACTTAAGGCGTATTGGTGATACAATAATTTATTACAGATACCATAATTAAAATAGAAGAAAGAAAACAAATTTCATTCTCAATTTCAGTCGAAATCATAAAATAAAAGTTTATTCGGGGGATTTTCCAAAATTACAAGATAAACCTTTAAACTTCACAAAATAGCAAAGTAAAGGGCTTTAATATACATTACACTTGAATATTCAATCCCCCCCTTTCATTTTAATAGTTTTCTCTCCAAAAGTATTTTTCATTTATCACTTAACGTGAAAACTAGTAACTATAATCAAATTAACCTTCTTATCCTCAAAACCAAGTAAAATACGAAAACAAACTTCCAGTACTCTAATTACAATCTACTTTTAGTAAATTTAACACAATGGAGCAAGAGATCCTCTCTTCACCCTGACTAAAAACTTTCTATTACTTCCGCACAACCTGGAGAGACAGACAGAGGGAGAAAAAAACATTACAGCATCACCTCACGTAACAAGGAATAGAAAAAGACTGATATGTATACACAGATATATACATGTATGTGTGCCCTTTCAGACTTCTAAGATTGTATTTACTCTTGGTCCGTACACACTTGAGTATTCGCGGACCGTTCCCTCAATCGTCCCTCAAACAGCCTGCTTCCTCTGTGTGCATAACTTGACAAAATCACAATCCTTTGACTTGGAGGGGAAGGGCTTCAAAGCCTCTGCGACATAGAGAGAAGCCTTTACAGAGAGTTTCCCTGCATGACAGCCGCCAAAGCTCCCCATCTTTCAGTTGTTTGCTCTACTCTGTGCAAATATCTCTGACTTGAAACTCTGATGAGAGACAGAGAGAGAGAGAGGGAATATTTCAGCAGGATCCCCCGAATAGGGAGGGAAGGATCCAGGGGGTTTGGAAAGAGGGAATTAAAACTCCTAGAGTGGGTCTCTGCCGGTGAAGCTTTTATGTCTCTAAAGCGAAATCACTGCAGGATGCAAATATAAAAGAGCCAGGTCCCGTTTACACGTCCAATCGAAACTCAGCGAAGCTTGTCTTTCCTGCCATCCAATCAGAAAGCGCGCTTCGTTATCAAAGGGAAATTTCAAATGCTACCCTTGCCTTTGATTTGTCCCTTGAAAACTACCGCCTGCTGTTTATCCTTGTCCGAATCGAGCCAATCCGTGTTATACATTCCGACTCCCTAGGCTACGTCGGAGTGTTTGCATTAAATCGGCCATTGAATTTTCGAGATACCCTGCAGCCAAAAGGGATTTGGCATCTAGGTTTACATTGCTGTTCTAATTTTCGACTTTTCCACGAGGGTGTGTTGGAGTGAACCGGGAGCAGAGTTGAGCGTGTAAACTTCCTTTGTGTGAGATGGGAAACGCATTTCACCACGGAGTCTCTCTCCGTATCGTTTTGTATTGTTTAAGTGTGTATAGTTTCTCGGAAGTTGGAATTGACGCTCGAACGCTTCTGTGCAAGATGCGCCGAAAGATTTTTAACACATCACTTGAGAGTTTCTCATGTTGATTTACTGGAGAGAGAAACGAATTATAGTGACCTCTCAATTATCCGCGCCTTGTTTGTGAAATCCTTCAGTTATGCGCCGCTTGTTTTTTCTTGAACAAAGTGATTCGCCATTGCTAAACACTTTTGAATTGTGGGGCTTTCTCTGAAAGTCTTACACTGCAGCAAGGATCGAATTAAGATGTTTTCTTTTTGGAATACATTGCCGATTCTTTTTAACAAGATTAATTTATTTAACTAAGTTGAATTCTTCTCAGTTTGATACGATTTACTAATGGACTGGATAGCTGTTTATCCTATTTAGAAGACTTAGGGGCGCAACTACATACAATGTATTCTTAAATGAAAGTCGTTGATTTTGTACTTTAAAGATGTTAGGAAATAAAAGCTTTTAATTTTAACTTTTCTTTTCAATTTTAGAATATCTAACAATATTTTCAAAAAATAAACTCACAACGAAATGGGATTAAATTTATATCTCTATTAGAAAAATTATATATATGAACAATATTTTCCTTCCCAGCTAAATTATTATGGGAATAAACTAAACGGCATGTTTTAAATGGACTATTAACTGACCATTAAAATTATTAACAATATTAAAAATAATTCCGATTAGAAATTAGAAAAATGACAGTGTTTTTTTTCAATCCATGCAATCTAAGTTATTAGAAAGGCAAACCAATTAAAGGAACAACATAAGGTCTAGCTACATGCAATTTCTAAATTTAAAGGAAAAACACAATAAAGCAAGAAAATCTCTCTCATGAGAGATTTGAGATGAAATGGAATAATATTACTAATATTTACTTTGTTGCGCATCTAATTAATTGCTTAGTGTTTCGTTTCATGTATTTAGAATAATAGTAAAATAAAAGGGATTTTTATTGACCTTTCGTGATTTTTCTGCTTTAATAGAAAAGATACACAACATTGTTACATTTAGAACACATTTTTCTTATTTTTTTTATCGTTAACACTTTAAATAATATTTCTTCACGCAGAGCAAGATTAACCTAATATGAATAAAAAAAAATCAGTTGATCAGTTTATATTCTAAAATAAAAAAATATAATGTTTTAATTTACTAAATTTAATAATTGAACTTTTTTCCAAATGAATTCAGCAAAGACATTGAAAATTAGGCAGGAGTTCTACTAATTAAAAGAATCTACATTAAATGAATCTGCAAGAAGACTGAAAAGAAGGAGCTTTTAAAGTATACTCAACCTCCCCATAAAAAAACTTTTCTATTTTGTCATTTTGTTTAGATTTATCCTTTTACTCCTTTTTTTACACACAAAACTTGAATAATTTAAATGTGCTTCATTTTTATGACTTAAAAGTTCCACTATGTCTTAGACGTCCCAACATAAGCCCTATCTCATGTCACATTCGAGACTGTTCCCCCATTATTGCTGCTTTTTGGAATAATTAGCAGCACCCAGAACGGTCATGACTATTTTTTGGCAAGTTTTGGAGTCTTCACCAGTTTTTATTTATTCAAAGAGGGTGGAACTATTTTCTTCAGAGAAAAACTAAGAGCTACAAAACTAGTTTCTCGAGAAAACCAGCACCTCAGGACTTGGGAAGGAAACTCGAATTCCAGCTTATCGAGCAATATTTATCTAATTTTCAATAGGTTTTAAATCAAATCAAATAACTTTAATTACTCCTCAATCCTGAGTTTCAAGCTAATACTATAACTATCAGCAATATTATACATGTACTAGCCTTAAAGAGGGGGAGGGGGGCTGGTCTCAAATAATTAAAAGGAATAAACAGAAAGGCTTGAAAGAAAAGAATTGACAAAAATAGTAAATAAATTATCATAACCACCTCTGTTTTTCAGAATGAATTCTATTATTTTCGTGTGTGTGTCACATTAAGAACTTCCCAGAACGCCGGAGCTAACAACTATCGTTTCTTCCTGTAACACCGGAATTGTCACTGCTTTCTAGAGCAGTCACCTTAGAAAAATTTTATTCTTAATTTTATTTGCTTATTTTATTTATTTATTTATGCTTAATTTATTTGCTATTTAATTATATTGCTAAAAGTAATTCTTTTAATTATTATATTGTTTGTTTTGTTACCTATTGTTATTATTTTAGAAAACAACAACTGCCTATTAAGATTATGTGTTCATAATATATAATATGCTGTATTTCAATATTTATCCGAAGATATTTGTATTGTAAGAATAATTAGTCTGTTAAATAACAGTTCAAAAAGAACAAAACCTTTGTATTTGTAATGTTTTGGGAATGCAATACATTACAAATGCAAAGGTTACATCACTGTCTTTGCTTTTGCTTTTGATGAAAATGAAAAATATTATTTTTTTAGTCGTCTTTAAACTATTTTTTTTTTCATTTTCCCCATATTTATCTCAGTTTTTTCCCCCTTTCATCTTTTATTCTTGTTAATTAAAATGGTACAATCAAATAGATAATAGTTTTGTTCAAATAGATAAAATGAAAGAAACAAGTCATCAGATTAGGAAGGTGTTTACAAAGAAAGAATGTCTCTACTATAAACCTTGTACTTAAGCAAAAAAAAAAAAGAAGCAGAAGTAATATTTTACAAAAAGGACATTTGATGATTTTTGTTATGTTTTAGAATTAATCAAGCAGTGCCCCTTCAAAAACAACAATTTCTCCCTCATGATGAAAGTAAAATAACATCCGAAACTGAATATGCCCGCCCAGTATTATGACTGCTAATACCTTTAATTTAAGAATTATTGACCTGCACTGAATGAAAGGAATACTCACAGTTTAAATCTGAAATGTTATTAAATATTCATCGTCTGTTTCTCCAATTGCGATTCTTACTGAACTGAAGAGAAACACTTACGAAGATACATGTACAACTGGTTTTACTGCACATACCTTTTTATTGTAAGGAAAGCAACTTTCGCCTTCTCTTCATTTTGTGCGTCGATACAAGAGCACAACACAAGCATCCTTCTATCATTAATACGGTGTAGCCTACCGCCGTATCAGCCGTATCAATGATACGGAGCCACCAAACTACAGAGCTCTAACATGTGAAACTACAGTACCACTAACAGGGCTTTCTTTTCCAAAAAAAGGCCTCAAAGGATTTTTGATACAGGGTCCACTCAGAACTAACTACGCCACTCATACATAGACATAATATTTTCCACACTTCTCTTCTTCTTTCTCCTCTTTTTTGTTGGGTTTAAAGGTTTTTTTTTTACTTCATTTGAAACAAAAGTTGTAACATTATACATAAAATTCAGTTATTATTATTATTTGCTTTCTTTATCAAAATATGCATTGATATGGTCTTATAAATTAGGACACTGAAGTAGCTGGTTTTATAAATTTTAAACGGTTATTCAAACATATTTTCCTTCATGTCCAACATTTAATTCCATAAAATGTTTTACAGCTGCCATTTATTACTTAATTTATATACTTGAGATAAAAGTATCTAAATAAACTTAACGCATTTCAGACTGTCCATCATTTTGTGATGTATATATAATCTTAAAAATTTGCTTTGATTTTCTTATAATTTTATCTAAATTATGCAACCTTACAAAGAAATTTTATAAGCAAATAATTCATCTTTGGAATCAAATTTATGTAATAATTTTTAGTTGATAAAATTGATTTCACGCTGGCCTTCTTCACCCAAGGTTGTGGGTTCAATTTCAGGCGCCAAGTCGGTGGATTTTCATGATGCAGAAAATCAACAGCGGCCATGTCGTATGATCATACGGCATGTAAAAGATACCTAGAGTGTCTGTTTGGCTTGGATGCTCTTGGCAAAATTAAATCCTAATACTGGTTTGCATCGTCAGAACTCAAGTCTCCCTCTAGGGAGGAAACTGGGCGTCAAAATTACCGGTGGTGGTTGGTATCCGCCTATATGGTGCTACACTAAAAAGGGATACCAGCTTCCGGGAATGTACTAGGTCTGCAATGGTAAAACACCAATCCGCAGCCCTTTAGAAATAAAAGAAGTAATATAAAATTTATTCGTTAATATCAGTTTATGTTATGAATAATCTGCTTAAAAATAAACGTATGAATGAATAGATTTAAAATACAACTAAAATGTAGAATTAATAAATTAATCTTCTGCAATATCTTAACCGAATAAATTTTTCATTAATCCTTATATAATTACGACTATCTATATCATACATTTATCAGTAACGAAGTTTCAAAACTTTATAAAGTTAACACACATGCTTCAAGAAATGAAAGAGTTATTAACAAAATTTTCCCAGACACTTAGTGGAAAAAACTCTTTACACTTTGAAAAACATAAAAATCGAGTTTACAAAATTTTCCTTTAAGCATCATTTAATTAAAGTTATTTTTTCTTGTCAGGCGAACAATGAAAAAAAAAAATGTTAAAATTACTTCAAACCACAGACAGTTTTATTTTAACATTTATTTTAAAAATTGGGACTGCTGTATTTCATTTATATCCTAAATTAAACCTTATTGTATGAGACAGTTTTTTTAGCCTTCATGTAGTATCAAAGTGCAATGTTAATAATCAATCAATTAAATGAGATAGTATTAAATTTTTGATTGATTAAGCACCATCAATTACATTTTTAAACAGTTTTAAATTGAAAGTATGCACGTCACTATGATTGAACGTCATTCTTTTCACGCACACATTTCACTGTTTTCGAATGTATAAATTCTGAGGTGTAAAAGAAAATACATCACTTCAAAACATACAGTGACGGAAAAAATCCCAAAACCAAGGAAGACCTGTGTTAAATTACAAAATTTCATAGGCGTGTTTATACATCTGAAAGATGACATCGATTCAAATTTCGCGCTTAAGTGTGGCGCTACTAGCGTTACTCAGGACTTGCAATTCAGGATTGCTTTAAATGCGTGCTGTAAAGTTCGTGAGCGTTATTTGTCTGTGAAATTTGATGAATTGAGTTGATGTTAGCCAAGAATGCCTTTAAGAAGACGAAGAAACCATTATCTACAGCTCATCGAGTTTGAACGAGGTCATGTAATAGGGCTACGAGAAGGGGGATTCCCCCCCCCCCGTGATATTGCAGAAATACTTCACCCGAATGTATCCACTGTGCAGGATTGTTGAGAGCAGAGGTCAAGGTGGTACTGCCTCAAGAAGATCGGGTTCCGGGCGGCAACGTAGTACTACTGAGAGGGAAGACCGACGTATTCGGCGTATTGCTGTGGTACATCATACTGCTTCTGCGGCAGAAATTCGAGCTGCAGTTGGTACCACAGTGATACAATGAGCTGTTAGGAATCGGTTACTTCAAGGACAGCGCCGAGCCAGGTGCTCTGTAGCGTGTATTCAAGCCATTGCTGTTTACCACGCCAGTAGTGCCAAGCCAGAGCTTATTGGAGGACGGAGTGGAAATCTGCTGTGTTTTTCTGATGAAGCAGATTTTGCCTTGATGCCAGTGATGATCGTGTGTTGGTTAGAAGGAGGCCAGGGGAGCGACTACAACCAAACTGTTTGCGACCTGGACACACTGGACCTACACCTGGAGTCATGGTCTGGGGAGCAATTTCCTATGGCAGCAGGAACACTCTCGTGGTTATCTCGAACACACTGAGAGAAAATTTGTACATTAGTCTGGTAACTCAACCTATAGTACTGCCATTCATGAACAGCATTCAAGGGAGATTTTTCCAATAGGATAACGCTCGCAATCACAACGCTGTTGCAACGCAACGTGTTCTATAGAGTATTAACATGTTATTTCGGCTTGCGAGATCACCAGGTCTATCTCCAATTGATCACATATGGGATATCATTGGACACCAACTACATCATAGTCCACACAGCCAGCACTGAAAGTCACAGTATTGACATAACAAGCATGAAACTACACACTACAAAGAGACATTCGGCATCTGTATGACACAATGCATGGCCACTTGTATTCAAAATTCTGGAGATAACACCGGCTATTGGTATAATAGCATTTCCCAATTGAAATGCATATTCTTAAGCTTAAACCTGTGATCTTGTTATTCTTAGCCTGTGATCTTGAAAATTTAATCAATTAAACATGTTAACTAGAGAATTGCATTGTCGAAATTTCATTACACTACAATAATTTTTTCTTGGTGTTGGAATTTTTTTCAGTCAGTGTACCTTTAATTTCATAAAATCTAATTCATTTTTATTAGTATTTTACAATACATTTTGACCAAAAAAAAGCAATTCGTTGTTTTTCCCTTTCATACCTTCGCCTATATATTCCTTATCGTTTTGCTCCATTGTTTCTCCTTTTTGTACGTGTCTCCTGAAATCGAGTGTGTCTATACCTTCCTTTCTTGTCAGAGTTAAATGTACATTGTCTTAAGAATCAGAAACTCTCGATCCTAATCGAGTTCTCTAGCCATACAGTTGAGGACAATTTTTCATTTTCTTGTTTTCTCTCGTCTCCGAAGTCAAAAGATGAAATCCCTCTGAAGATTGTATTCTTCGCCCCATAAAGAAGCGCAAGAGAAAGAATGATGGAGTGAGTGTGTGTGAAGATTTAGGTACATTAAAAGGAGAGCCTCAGGTACCTCCATTCTTGTCCTTAGATATGTTTTGATGAGGAACGTGTTTAATGAGTTAAAGAAAAGGATCAGATTTTTCTTAGAAATCATTCCCGATTCCTTCTGTCATTTTATTTGAAGAAATGACGATTTTTTTCATTCATTTGCAAGAAGTATGAAAGGAAATATTTATAAAATAAGTGCAATATTTTTTAATTAGAAATATCCATTCAAAATAAGTTTACTTTGACTAAGAATTTTAGGTGAGAATTATCATAAAAATTTCCATAAAAACTGTTATCTTAAATTTCAGACTTCATTGAATTTTCAGTGCGTTGATTTAAATAAGTTCAAAAAAGCAAAAAAAAAAAAAAAAAAAAAAAAAAAACAATTTTTTAAAAATTAAATTTAACTTTAATGAGTGCTTTCTAACTCTTTCATTAGACCTGTAAACAATAATTAATTATTTTATTATCTTAACAGCTTTTAATCATTATAACTATTAAACTGACTTCATGATAATAAAAATTTGTTTCACATTTAAGTTTTATTTATTTATTTATTTTTACTTATCTATGTTCCAATTTTAATCTAAGAGAATAAGTGGAATTTAATAAAATTTTGAATTCAATTTATAAAACAAATCTGCATGTTCTCAGTAAAATAAATAACAATAAATAATCACGAAATTCTCTTACATTTTTGGATGTGTCATTACTAACATTATTCTTAAGAAATTAGGACAAATCTATTGCTGAAAAAATTTTCCTGCTTATTAGTAAAACTGATTATTTTTTAACATCAAATAATTGAAGTACAAATAATATAATAAAATGTCACTATTATATTAAATTATCTGTACTCCGAAATGGAAACGGCAGAGAAAGTTTACTCAAAGCTGAACATACATTCACCAAGACCTCAAGAGTAAACGTGTATCCTTAGGTTTCTTCCTGGAAAAATATCGAATCACGTCTTTGATTTATCACGCATGGATACATTCATCTTCTAGTTAAGGCTTCATTTGAAATTAAATAACTTTGTGTTTTGAATTTTTTTCTTTCTGAACCTTTTGTGTAACACTGATTTCTAAGTGAAGTATTTTTTTTCAACGAATTTACTTTAGGTAGTTAATGAAATATAAATTCTGGAGTATTGTATTGAATGTTTAAATTGTTTTTTCTCCTGTATTACATATAATTCTTTTTATCCGTATCAATTTCGCCCTTCGCTATGGTTCTGATTGAAAGTCATTCAAGCAAGTTAATCACACAGTGTTGGAGAGGAAAAAGGGTTTTTTATAAAATATATATTTGTATTATACAAGAAGAAAAGAAGAAATTCGTATTCTTCAATTATATCATTATTTATATTATATATATGAATTCCTTTCGCATAAGTATAAATAAATACTGTAATTTAGTTACTTGTATTATAATTACTACTACTATTACTCTACCGAAATGATTTAATTGTATTAAAATTGGCAAGCGATACTTTTTAAAACTAAGCATTTTGAATATCGAAAAAAACAATGGAATTTACTAAGTTTTTTTTTAAAAAAAAGATATTTATCATTCCTATGGTACAAATAATTAGCTTTAATTTCTTACACCACAGTATGAAACTAAGAAATATATTTTGACAACTGCTTCTCAATTTCTGGAATATCATATAAAAATATACAAATTAATTGTTTGAATAACAATTGTGTTCATACAAAAATTTAAAAACAGATTTTTAAATAATGTGGATAAATTCATGCGTATGAATTAAGAATTTCAAATGATAAATAATATTTATAAATATATAAAGATTGGTATTATCTCAAGAACATTTCCTTAAATTTTAAAATTGTTTAATATTATTCCTTTCCCATAATTAAGTTCTGAGATTTAAAAAAAAACAGCTCTATTTCGAAGAAGAATTATTATTTTAGTTGATCATTAGAACTGGTTTTATCAGTTTGGAAAAAAATATTATATAAATGTCAATTGATATCATACATCAAGTAAGATTAGCATCAATAATCAAATATTTTTCATTAAAAATAGAATATTTAGCTTTTTTTTTTGGAAAAATTGTTAGTCAAAGTTTGTTAAAGTAGACTTTTAACAAAAATTAGGTGCTCTATTTGGATTTCTGTGAACTGATGAACAAAACTTTAAATAAAAAAATATTAAATCTGCTTTTACTTTTCTAATCGAAAGATATAGATAATTATTAAAATACTAAATAGGCACTATTACAAAAAATAATAGTAACAAACTTTTTAAATAGTTAAGTAATATGTAGTACAGCCTAAAATTTTTCTTTATAAATTTCAAAAAAATTAGAGCAATTTAGAGGCTTTAAGTACCTGTGCATTATAACATTTGCGAATAATTTTATTAGAATCGTGTTTAAGAAATATTTCTTATATACGAGCTTCTTTTAAAAATATTTTAGCCTTACAGTCTTGTTTATATAATAAGCCATGGTGTTCGTATAATATAATTTGTACTAAAAACAGAATGTCATTACTGTTCATTTTACAGTACTAATATTGTGTGTGGGTGAAGACATGAATGATCTTTCTAAACTCCATACGTCACGGATAAAAGATCAAATCTCTAAGGAACATTGATTTTAAAATTTAAATTGGAAAACATGAGTAAAAGGCACGACCACTGAGAGAAAATCTGTATTAACCCTCCCATAATTTGTACAGGAATGATTCCTCAAGTAAATAGTAGAGATAAACATCAGGACCATTACTATGGCCTTTGTCTTCATCCATTAGGATTGTATGCAAATGAAGTAACAAGTGAAGCATTTGTTAAATATTTGTCGTTGAAATATTATACGTATGTATGATGTGAATTGATATTGTCAGTTTACCTAGGCGACCAAACATGGCGCTTTGTTGCAGAGCTCCTGCATCACCAGCTTTCCTGCGAGAGAGAGAGGTGACGTCATCTAATTATTTCGCTTGGCGGTGCAGCCAAGAGGAGGGGTCTCACAGCAACTAATTTATGCACCAAGGTAAACCGGAATGTCAAGTGGATGTTGTTGAGCGAAGCGTCGTCTGCTAATTGGACCTCTCTCTCTCTCTCTCTCTTTTCCATTCGTGGGAAAGTCTCCTCATTAAATGTGGAGTCACCTCTCACAACTCACCACCGTCACATTCAATTGACTGCTGCTACTCGGATGTTTGACGATTTTTTTTTATTTCTTCCTCATCCCTTCCTTAGTAGACGCTGTATTTTGTCATTCATTATTATTACTCCGAGCACTTCGGATGCACCACTCAGGCACGATGATTTTACAATTATTTCTTTTCTTCTTTCTTTAGCCCTCTTGTTGTTTTTTTAATTCTTGAACCAGCGTCCTTTTTGATTCGGTTTCAATTGGTGGAACTTAAGAGAACACAGAATACACAGGCCGATACACTCGGTTGGAAGAATGCTTGTCCCATTGGAACGACATATGTCAGTCGTATGTAGGTTTCGAATTCTTTCTCGCGCTTAGTTTTCGAATTAGTGTTTTCGGGCTGTTGATAAACGCGAGTTAATTTTCCGCAAGAGCAAAATCGGGTGGATGCGCTTAATCAGGTTGAGAGAAGTGATTTTGGGCCTCTTTTTGGTGATTAGTCAGTTTTCGTTGTCGAGTGCTTTAAAGGTAAGATAATTATGATTTACAGATGTGACTGTCGAAGCGATGCTAAATTGAAGTAATGAAATGGAAACGTTTTAAGCCAATTCAATAAAAATTAGAAGCATAGAGACAATATGGAATACGTAAATTGTAACTGTAAAGAACAATTATATTTTTTAATTGTTTAGATTAAAAATAGATATTAGTACATACATGTGATTTTCACCGTAAAACAAAGCATTGTATTTAAATGATACTACTGTCCTGGTCATAACAGATGATAGGAGATAAAAATATTTATTTTAGAAATAAATTCTTGTACATAAGTAAAAAACTTCTTGGAAATAGCCCCCTTTTCACTTAGACTTAAAATATAAATAATTGTATTGTAAACATTGAATAGAAAAATATAAATAAACGGCATTTTTAAGAAGACAGATTAAAAATACACTTTTAAAAATTTATAAAATAAATTTCTGTTTCCAAAATTTAAATCAAATTTTTGATTAAAAATACATATGATGATTAATGTTATTGGTTAAAAACGAATGACTGCGACATTTTTGGTAAAGATAATTTGAGAATTAAGGTTTGGAAATATTGTATTATATTTTAGATTGATACGTGAAATAACAACGCATAATGTACTGCAAATTTAATTGAACCTTCAAACAATGTCATATGAAAGCTTAGAGGAGAAGCATTTAGGCCCAATGACTTTTATTACCTGAAATCATTTATTCCAATTTGTGAAGCTTATTCTCCGTAATCCAATGTGCCAATTAATGATGCAGTGTGCCATGCAAGAGGGCTCAATATAGTAAAAAAATAATGTTATTACTGTTATTTTGTATTCAACATTTGTAACTATGTTCCAAAACTACAAAAATTGAATGCATGCATGTGATTTTAAAAAGGTTATAGGCTGAGCCACAAAGTGTAACTTTGAAAATTAAATTATTTATGAGATTTGCACCCAGTAAAAACTTCAAATAGTAAAAAGAAAAAAGTTAAAGGTAGTTTCATATGAAGTGAAAAAATTGACATCTATTTCAAACGAATTTTCACAATAATTATTTATTTAAGAGATTAGTTCATTATAACAATTATAAGGCTTTTAGAAAGATATGTTTGATATAAAATTTATCGATTATCAAAATTAAAACTACAGTAGAAAAAAAGTAAAGTAATTAGAAATCCGATTGAAATAATTTTATCACAGCTACAATTATATATGAGGAAGATACATAATCGTAGGATTCTGGCATAAAATAGGTAAAGACAATTCAAAGAATTTTGAGATACTCACATTGCTGCCTTAGATTAACCAATTTATGAATTAACAGTTGAAATGGCTAAAAATTGCTTAATTAGGGGAATAAACATAGTTTTCGTAATTATGCACAATCTAAATCAATATAATAATACAATTAACAGTTTTAAGTTCCTGAATCGGAACTAACTTTCATTAATAAATTAGCGAATTTAACTCTCATTAATAAGTAAATAATAATTTATAAGGAGTATAACTTTTCGTTTTGCACAAATTTTGAAATAAGAACTAGCTATTCGCTTAATTTGTAAATAAATGTGATGCTTATGGATTTTATTAATAAAATGTCTAAAATAGCTGCACATACATAATGTAATTAATTCCTTGTCAACAATGACGTAAAAGTAATTAGTTAATAATTTAATATCGAGTTTTTGATATTTATTTCTTACTTTTAATATTACTCATCTCTATAATATTAAATAGTTAATAACAATATAGTTACGTGTCGTTAGATTCATAAGTTTAATTAATGGATACTTTAATAGTATCCTCTCATATGCTACTGTTGTAAATAATAAAGTGATAAAGGAATATAATGTATTTTTTATTTATAACTTAATTTTACGAAAAACCTATAAAATTAATTCATTAATCAGGAGATAATAAAATTATTTTAATTTAATGTCAATAAGCATTTTAATATTTGTCAGAATCAGGAAGATATACGTGGAAGTTTCCATCGATGATTATTGAACCAATACATAGAACCTCTCTTCTAGACCTTTAGTATGCAGAAAAACAAATAAAATATATCATTAAAACATTTTTATAACACTTTCAAGGCATGTACAGGAGAGTTACAGGTCAAAACAGAATTTATAAAACTTTTTCAATATTCATCTTTTTGTAATAAACTATACGGCATGTAAAAGATCCCTAGAGCGACTGTTTAGCTTGAGTGCTCTCTGATAAATTAAATCCTAGTACAGGTTCGAATCGTAAGAGCTCAAATGCCTACCCTTGGGGAGGAAACTGGGCGTCAAAATTACCTGCGGCGATTGGTATCTGCCTATAGGGTGCCGCACTGAAAAGAGATACCAGCTTCTGGAAATGTACTACGTCTGGAATGGTAAAACACCAATCCGCAGCCCATTAGAAACAAAACAAAAATCTTTTAGTATTAATTAAAATTTTCAAAACATACAACTACAGAAGGTCGTTCACACTTTATGGAAACGATTTAATAATTAATTTTTATCAATAAATACTGTCCTTTATGTGGAAATTTGCTTCTATCCGATAATCATGATTATTGACAATAGCTCTAGCTCAAATCTTTCATGAAAGTAAACCTTTTCTTAGTACTGCCATGCAAGCTTTACTTCATTCCATTTGAAAAATTTTCCAAAGTCCTTCAGTGTTCTTGGATGCTGTTTTACTTCAGCTCGTTTTAATAAATCGAAAGCACTTAAATACATTGTAGAATCGTAGAGGGATTTTACATGTATTTTATCAAATTGGATGCACTTTATTCCTGTTTCTGATTCTTTTTTGCTAAAAAAGTCACAGTTGACTTAGACGTGTGACTAGAGGCTTTGTCCATATGAAGCTCAACTTTAGCAATGTCCTTTCCATATAAAGGTAGAATTTCTTCTTTCTTCTAAAATGTTTTGCTGATAGTAGAGAGCATTATTTTTGGCTTTACTTAAAACTTTTTTGCTTTTTAATTTGCTATTGTTAGAAAATCCTGCAACTATCATGAATCCCTTTAGGAACTTTACTGCACACTGACGAAGCCCTTTCGTACAGTCCTTCTCGTCGTTTGAGCTATAGAAAATTATCTTCTTTTACTACAGTCACTTGAATATACCCATAATTCATCGAGTATTACCATAAATTTCCATTCTTCAGCAGCTAGGAGTTTTTTACATAATTTTCTACAATTAGCTCTTCTTGTAGCAATATATTTAAAAAAAGGAGACGAACTTTAGGCTTAACATCTGTTTTAACTTTAAATTCTTTTGAATGATTTTAATTACAATCCCGGAATACATTCATAGTTTCGATGCAATGAAACTGAGTATCGGAGGATTTTCATTTAGGATAAGAAATTTCGCTTTCTTGATAGTTGCCTGCATTTGAACAGTCTTAGGAGGAAATTTCAATGCCATTTTTTTATTTTTACCTTCTGCTAGACGTTTTTTCCCTTTAAAACTTAATAAATTATAAATACCTTTGATTAAAAATGTAATAACCGATATTTTAATACCGCTTTTTAGTTTGTTGATACGAATATTTCACCTTGGGAAGCTACGTAACCTTCGAACCATATATCATTTTTAGGAGCCACATTTTTAAAATAAATCTTTTATTTTACATTCCAATCAAAAGAAAACTTTAGCAGACGATTATTTTGAAATTGCCAAAGTGTTATTTCAAAATACAAACGAGAAAATGAATTACAAAATCGTTTCTATAAAGTTTGTGTGAACGACCTTCTGTATTTGACAATAAATATTTTAGTAAATTAAATAATGATTAGAACACTATATACCCGATTAATTGACTGACATTTTTGATTATTAATTTGACTGATTATTGACTGACATTTATTTTATTAACTTTTACTGAGATTTTTTATTTTGTTTTATTTTTTAAGACATTTTATTGATCTAAATTAATCTGACAAGAGTAAATCAATCCTTAATGTGGGATAAAGAAGCTGGCGCGTTTTATCGCTCTCAAATAGTGCATCCCCGTTTCATTCGCCCGACATTTTCGAGGCACAGAGTCATGCAACCTTTATGTATAATTTACTAATCTCGAACAAACCAGCGCATTCAAAAACGGTTGCCAATCCATCCGTAACGGACCAAAGTTATACAAACGAGTTCAATCTCAAGAGGGTCGAGCAAATTAATCAGAAGTCAAGTTTGGGTCATTTTTGGTCGGTAATTCCAGTCAGTGGTCCTGAAGGCCAGTGAAGCGCGCCTTTGACTGGAAACTCGTTCCACTTCTCATTCGTGGAATTTAATTGCTGGGTCCGGTTCCTGGCCAACTGGAGCGACTTCATTATTTATCAATGTTGTATGAAGTTAACGTCTCTCGGGGCGCTCAAAGCGTGCGCCCCCTCCGCGGGGCTGATGAGCTCTTAATTCACTTACGCATCTGGAATCAGAGGGGCGTACAGAACTTGTAACTTAATTTCGTCGTTGCGGCCAGCGTTGACAAGCGAGTGCAGTGATTGGTGCATCGTGACGTCACTCACGTGACGTCACTACTGATGGATGATACCGAAGATTCGGACCGGCCGTCGCCATCCCATGCTCATCAAGGTGTGAAAGATGTATGTTTTGGCTTTTGCTACGGACCGATGCATCCTTTTGATAAATGCACTTTTAATGATATTAACTCTTTCTTTTTTTCACCGCATGTTTCTTCGCTCTTAGCTGTCTTTTTTCGGCGTCAAAAATTGTATTTTCTCTTGTTGCTGACGGATGCGGTGGAGAGCATCTGATCAAAGACACGTTAGAGAATAAAAAAGAATATATATGTACCACTTTTTTTCGCTTAAAGGAAACTTTAAAGCCATCTTTGAAACGATGTGGGATATTTTTTGTTTGTTGTTTGTGCGGTGTATGAGATATTGATGTTCGATAAATGATTTGGGGGAAATAAAAATGGAATAAAAAGAAATCTGTGAAACAAAATGATGCCTTGTCACACATGTAAATGTATATAAATAGTCTATAATGTAATATATGTATTTTAATGAAACTTTATTATTGATATTAATTTGATAATTACAACATCCTGTTTTTATTCATTATGTTATAACGTTTTTCAAAAAAAAATTAATTTACTGAACAGCACTAATATTATAAAAGATAAAAATATGCACTTCTCTAAATGTTTTGTAGCACCAGAAATTTTCAATTTTTCGTGATATTAAATTTGTTGAGGTTCAGTTCAGAATCCTCATGTTGGCGAGGTGTCGTAGTTTGGAGATTGGGGGCATCGAATGTCGTTTTCTTCGCTTGACCACAGTTCAAAGTTACGATGACCATCGGCAATAGCCCTCCTGTTGCTTCTGAGTGCAAAGTTAATACTCAATCAACCCATCATTTACTACAATAACTTTTAAAATTGGTAGACTTAGCTGCTATAATTGCAATATAAAATTGAAAGTTCAAGATATTTTAAATGTCAAAGCAGTTTTCTACACAAATCGGTTTCAGACTTATTTAAGTAAATAAAAAGCGATGACGCAAAACCTCATTAGCAATAAATTGTTCAGAAGGAAATTTTCCTTGATAACATTTTAAAACAATATTAGTGATATCTACTATTTATTAAGAACAGAAACTGGATGCATTTGTTCGAATTCATGTTATGTGTTTAGTTTATTAAGCTAAAAGAACTCCTTATGTGCTAGTACTGATTAATATAATTTCTGTAATCTTGCGATTTTGATAATTTGTAAGGAATTGTTATTCCTTCTTCCCTCTAACGCGGCTAGATGTGTAGGAGGAACTAAATGATTAGACGACATGATGAACTTCAATTATTTATTTATCTCTATATTTAACACAGACACAAATCACACTCTTATTAAGATAAATTTGTTCAACTAGAGCGCGAAGGTGAGACAAGATAGCGTGGGGACAATATCTATGATCATGAGAATCTATCCTTACGATAACTTATACAAAGCTTGATTTAAGAAGCTTGTTAATGATTTAACTCTCTAACTTCTATTTAAACTAAAATTACAGTACCTGAATTCTTGCAATCCTTTCAACTATTCGACGTAGCCTTGAACACTAATAGTTGACTTCAGCACTTCTTAGAGATTCCAACTACTCGCGTCGTACACTGTTTACGTACTACTGCCGGATTGCTAGCTTCTCATTAATTCACTTCACATCCGAGCTATTCTCACTTCACTAATCTTCGATTCTCATTTCACTAACTCTCCTAAAACTCGGAAATACAGAATATATATATTAAACTTAATTTGCATAATCACGTTTCCCTGTCCTCGGTGAAAGTTGGTTGAAAAAATGCTGGCCCTAAAGGAATCCCCAAGGAGTTAGTGAAAGGAACCGTTATAGATCAGTCACAAATTTTTTAACATAATTATTTGTTCATGTTTACCATTAAGTTGAAAGTATTTCTAAAGATTAATAACTTGTTTTTGTACCCAGTTTTTTGATTTATATACGTTTATGAATTTCGGATTTATATCATGCGCATATTCAATTTCTTACTCTAAGACCTGCTACTGATTTTTTTAAGTAGTTCCTCGCGAATATCTGTCTTAACAAATCCCTGCAACTACTTTATTACGATGTTTAATATTAGAATTCACCTACGTAGGAATGATGGAGAAGACAAATAAACATTACTATTTAAAAAGAAGTATGGCCAATATGAAGTAGGAGTAGAGAAGGGAATAAGAGAATTAGATCTTATATATAAAAGCATTACTAAAGTGATAGAAACTTTAAAAGAAGAAATTCAGAATGCATTTGATTGAATCTAACCCCATTACACGAGGTCTATTAGTTATAGATCATAAGATAAATATAGTTATTTCTATAATCTTCATATTTTAGAAACAATTAAACGTTTTCATATGTTTAATTTATTTTGTTAGTGATTATTCAAAGGTAGAATGAACTAATTAAAAGCTAAATCTGTGACTCTCTTACTAACAGCTAAACAATTTCATCACACAATTTGGCAATTTTCAATTTCTAAATTTGGCTTACAAACTTTAGTTTTCTATTGTTGAATTTTCTTTTAAATGTACTTCAGAAACGCATATTCAGTATGAAATATATATATTTTAAAATAAATTAGATGTGATAAATGAACGAAAACATTTAAAATATTAAATTCATTTTAACCTGTATAGACTCCTAATACACTTGAATAAATGATCCCATAATTCCCGAAATATTAGAAATGTGTTCCTCTATTTTGATAAAAAAACATTTATCGAAAACAATATAAAATAAAAAATCTAAATAAAATAACACGATTTTAAAAGAATATTTCTAAAATAAAACAATTCTTAATATTTTCCCTTACAACACGAAGCTAGAAGTGGAAGAAAAATAAGATATGAGTATCAAAACTAATTTATAAATAGCTTCCACTCTTTCTTAAAATATTGGAAATATCCCATTTTACAACCATTTTTAAATGACAAATAATTTGAGTAAGGTCCTTGTATCCTTACAAATACAAGCTACATGCATTTACTTTATCCAAAAAAGTTTTTCATTGCATTCTTAAGCAAAAATCGGTGTATTTTCATTTTTTTCCCCTTCAGACAATCTACACAAATTTACCAACAGCTATTTCTCGAGCACACCCCAAAGTAATCATTTAATAAATCGGCTCACACGATTCGACACCCCCTCCATAAAAGAACATTGACACAAAGTACACCCTCTCTCTCAAAGAGAAACAAAAATCACGATCAGAAGCAGAAAAAAAATCTCCCACAAAAATACTCTCTCCTCCTTCTCATCTATAAACACCATCATTCCAGTAACTACATCCATTTATAACAGAGCATATACAAAAAAGCGAGCGTTTCGAACCAAAACAGTGCCACCCACTGAGAAACATACAGCCCAGATCCGACCCATCAAGAAAAAGGCACCCACACATTAAGGACCTAAATTGGGACGATGCTCGGAACCCCCCTACCTCTGTATCCTCTTCCTCCTAGAACGATCATGCTTTCCGAAGAATTCCTGCTGTTTCTCGGTGATCAGAATTCACTTAATGACGCCATTTTCACGAGCCATTAACCCTCCCATGACTCGAACCCGGATGGGGGGAGTATGCAGTGTCCCCCTCCCACGGCTATTTGAGTCCATAATAGCGAATCCTGAGTCTTCCTTTCTTTGCTTGGCAATTTTAATGCCAACCGTGCGACTGGGTAGTCTCTTCCGGATATTGGCATCAGCGTCTTGTTGGAATTGCACGTGCCAGAGTCATTCCCTCGCACTTTTGAGTCATTTTTAGGATGTTTTTCTTTGTTTGTTTCGAAAAGTTTCCTTTTCGCGATGCTTCTCCTTTTTTCTCTCTCTTTCTCTCTTTACTGCTTCGAAACAAGTACATTTTTACGTCGTTAAGATGTTCGCTAATGTTTTCCGTAGTCAATGGATTGCAAATTGAATCCCATGAACTTAGATAAGGAAATGGTTTGAGGAGGAGAGAGGAGGAAAGAGTGAGAGGAACTGTTGGCGTTTCACTTGAACTTTATTTTTCCCCCGTTACTGAGAGTCAATGACGCGCGAAGATTAAATTAATGTGTGGTGTTTTCTGATTAAATCTCAGATGAAGAATATTAGAATCTCTGAAAAGCAAAGATAGGAATGTGTCTGTAATATTCCGGATGACTTCCATCCGAAGGATTTTTCTCAAGTTAAAAAATTTGCTTTTGCAGAAGTTGATAAGTTAGAAAGGGTGAGATAACTTATTTTGGTGTCATTTTTCACTGAAAGGAAACGGTTGACAAATGAGACTTTTTAAGCAGAAATTTACACTCTAGATTTCAATTACTATTTGAAAAATTTGATTCTTGAACTCTCTTTTTAAAATAATTAGTGGGTTAAGAGTCAAAACTATGTACAATTTTTATTAATGTTTTAATTCTTTAGTTGACTATTTATAACATACATTATCGAGGATAATTTATCCCATTAAAATTACTCATATTGAGCAACAAATTTATAGTATAAATACAATTTATTTGAATCAAAACAATGAAATTTTGAAATATCCAATGATATTAGAAGTTTGATTCGTGGCTTAACTTTCCTAATATAGTTCGTGTTACATATTTTTTCTTTTCTCAAGATGTCCCGAAGAAATTATTTTTTAATTGCAGGAGTAGTTTAAAATCCATAATTTTCATTTTTCTTTAGTAGCTATTAATCTGTCGTATTTATAAGAGAAGCTTAATGATTCTGATGACTTTTCACAAGCATCTTAATACATTGTCTAAATTATTGTCAATGAAAAGGAAAGAGATAAAAGAAGTGTGAACCGTGTAGAAACAGAATACAATTGCTGCAACATTACTTAAATATAACACGTGAGAACCATTATGTAATAACTATTGCATTGTTTTTGGGTATACATTTCAGAGAATTTGCTGATGTTCTAAATTGCTACCTTACTAATAAAAAGTTAACGTTTTCACTGAGTTTCTTAAGGTAGATTTCAACAAAAACCATCCTTCAGAATCCAAACATTTTACTATTTAGACCAGTGATGGACAAAATTACGATTTGAAGGCCAAATGTAACCTGTGTTTAGAATTTCTAACACTCTACTGTTTTTGAAAAGATTGCATATAAGTTTTCCCATTAATTATTTAAAAGAAATTCTTCAAGGAAGTGTTCCAATTTTTGTATATGCGAAAATTTCCTCAAAAATTTTAATACTTTTTTACATAAGCAAAATATATAAATATAGTCGTTAGAATTTAAAATTAATTAAAATTTTTTTTCATGTGCAAGCAATTTAATTCACTCAAATATGTATCATATTACTAAAATATGCTTAGTTGCTTTTACATTTGAAAAAAAGGAAAAAACTAGTAAGATATTGTCATAACTTCATTTATAGTATTAACACTGAACATTTTTTAGAATTTTCAAAATCATTTATATTTTCAGTTTTCATAGCAATTTGTATAATAAACTACACTGATTCATTAAAAAAATTACCAATTTTTGATCCATTCTCGAAAATGTTTGCAGCAGAAAATCGGGTTGATGCGCTTTAAATCTCTCGAAGATCAAAGTCCTTATATTGGTGTGATGTGGCAGATTGAAGATAGGGATGCTAGCTCACTCATCGTTCTTGTCAGTTAAACGTGGCTGTTAATTGTAAAGTCCATCACCAATAATCCTGTTGTATACCAGTAAGAAATAGTTGAATGTACAGTTCATCTCACTGATCTCGAGATTCAGCGAAGATAATACCAATTGAAACGCTTCTCTTCCAGGAAATAATAATTCATATATAAAAAGAATGAACGTTTGTGCCGCCCCACCCAGTATGGTGGTTATGACCCTCGACTTGTAACTGAGTGGGCTCGGGTTCGAATCCCGAATAAGGCATGTATGTATCTTCGGGAAAAGAAATCGGACATCCGCCTGAAATGGATTCCCTTCTCAAATGGAAAGCACGCACCCCTTTTGTTCTATGCTGGGATTATCGTTTGTAATAAAATCTATATTCTTCTGTGATTGTATTATATGTTTCTGCTCATCTGTCTCTCATCTTTCAAATGTATCTCAGTATGAAACACACAATAACAACATTAACGTATGTTTTCTTGACAGGAAGTCATGATTTCATCCAAATAAAAGATTAATCAGAATTTCACGAAATGAAAATTACAAATTGTCTCGTTATTTGGAAATGATATTTCAAGTGATTGCTTATCAAGATTGCTTAAAAAAGAAGCCCCGATAACTCGATTGTTAATTGACGCCACTCTTCAAAGTAACTAGAGTGGCCGCGGTAGACTAGTGGTCAAGGTAATGGACTCGTGGCCCAAGTGTCAGGAATTCGGACCACTGAAGATATTCCGTGTAGAAGGGGCCGATGCCCGTTGTATATGTAAAGGCTCAAACGTCCTTCTTTTGGTATGGTGGGGAAATTAGGAGAAGGGGGGTCCCAGCTCAGAGGTGTCGTCTTCGTCCCTTAAATAATTCTCCAAATTTCAGCCCCATGCAAACGTGAGGACTTTGAGCCTAGACATATTGAATCACATTCATCAGTCTCGCAACACAACCGTTTTTTAATAGCCCGAGGACTCGACCCTATGTCGCGACGGAAACATCATCAGCCATGATTTTGAGTTCGTGACCACTCGGCTACCACTGCTAGAACAGCCACGATCCCTTTAACAAGCGAATCTGTATTCCAAATGCATTTTGTACAAATATATATATATATGTATTTTATAGTTAATTTAGCAATACTAAGTTAAGAACAAATTTAATAATTACCAGTGCCCCCATGGGATTGTCATATATAAATTATATTCAAATATTAACACTTATCTTGTTAATTTGTACTGTTTATAATTAATCCCTTAACTGCCGATTAAATGCCATTCGTTTTCCGCGTAGGCTTGCTTATGTGATGTATGGGGAGAAAAGGAATAAAGAAGCAAATAATTTTGAATAAGTAAATCCTTCGCAAAAATATTGTCAAGGTTATTTTATTGCATTCCAAGGCCCCCGGAATGATTTTATGGATAGCAGTGCACAGAAAAGATTGTACTTCGTAAAGACGCATATATACGTTAGGGGAAATTAAAGCTTTGACTGAGCGAGTCGTTTATATACGCCGGTGGCACGTAAGAGGTTAAAGTTGTATCGCAGTTTTAGTGTCAAATTATAGTATTATTGAATTCAATACATTGATATTGTATGAAGGGGGGGGAGGTATGAAAATTGTGATTGAATATTGGGTCACAAATATTTAACCTTTGAGAAGCACTGCCTAACATTCGTGTTGATTCCAAGTTTGATAATTATAGAAACAATCTCTCTCAACCAATAAGTATCGAATATAATATTTTCTAAAGGATTATTAATCACCCTCTTTGAATTACTTCAAATGATGTGAATATAAAGGGAAATATGAATTTTGTCTTACAGGTCATTCACCTTTAGTACTCAACTCTTCTATTTACTTTTTCATTTTTATGGTGATATTTCTAAACACGTGACACCATATAATTAAAAGGGCATCTAATGTTATTTAATTTACGTATATAATCTCTGCATACTTAGAAATGCATACTTAAACATTATTTTATTTGGTAATAATTACTCTCATTTCAAGTATAATATCTATTTCAAAAAGGCTTTTAAGGTTTTAGTCCAAACAATCATTTCTTTTACCTTATTCCTAGTAATTAAATCAATATTTCTGAATCATTTAATTATGTATATGTTTCTATTACCATCATATTTTTATATCGTCAGTGAGTAGTGATAAGATCATTATGGTGTAGTGACTGTATTCTATGCGCAAAAATTAAGAATAAAGCTGAGAAGTAAGCATATCAGTAGATTAGTCATAATATGGACCGAAAGACCAATTTGGCAATCAATTGTGATTAGGTACTGTAGGATGTCTGTATTTACAGGTATGCACCATGACATATTGAGTGAATGTCGGAAATGTATAAAGCCCACTAGTGATGTACGCTCAGCATTTCTGCGATTTAATTTTGTTTTATGTTGCACCGTGAAGTTTCACGAGTGCTATTGTCGGTGGACCTCATAATTCTGACGAGGACACCATCTGAACTGGCACTTACTTCCACACCACGACATTGTGAAGACTTTGAGCCTCGTCATATTCAACGTGTATTAACTCCACTGCATGGCGGGTCTTCAATAGCACTAGGTTTCGAACCCATGGCCACGAGCTCGCGACTATGTCAACTCGGATACCGGAGCCCCAACAATTCTGCAAAAGCTATTGTATGATGTATATCAGTTTTAAAATGCCGAATTGCTGCCTCAGTTTGCTATATCCAAGAATGATCTTGTGGACGACATCTGGAGGACCTCACCCGAGATCGAATTATAGGAAGATGGAAGAAGGTCGAAGGGTTACTTTTGTGGCTTTTTTTTCTCGAGGTTCGGGATCAAATACATCATCGGTTCATGGGCTTGGAGAGCATTTCAGTATACAAAAACACATTGCCGAAAAAAAATTCCTTTCGGGCCCTGGGCGCAAAAGATCTACAGGTCCCCTTGGCACTGAAGGATCAAAATTTATAACCAGAAAATCTGGTTAACTCCAGATTATCCGGTCCCCTGGGGGCCCGCCCCAAGCACCTAGTGGATAAACTGGCACTGCAAGAACAGCTATCCGATAATTCAGGAATGATCACTCACGAACAATCACAGCGACTGAGAACTAATGCATTGTCCTACAGGCGAGAAGGGATAGTTTTCAGAGAAATCATAAAACACAAGCAACAGACAACTGGACGATTTACGTAGTACTTTAACAGGTTGCTGCAAGATGGTAGTCTATTTGCACGGCGATCGGTAAGACGTTTACTACTAATGTCTGTTAAACAGAAACGGCGTTTTTTGTGGTGCTTGAAACACAAGAGTTAGACATGTCAATAGCGGGGTCGAGTACACTTTACGAATGACAATAGTTTTAACCTGACTACTAATTCCGAATATACACAATATCCGAAAGGTAAAAAATGACACGTTCCAGTTTCGCTGATTGGACAAGGTAGGAGGTAGGAGAGTTCTCGTTTGGGGAAGTGTAATTACAAAAACCTCGAAGGAGGTTTAGACTCGTGTCTATCATTGTACAGAGATTCCTTTTCCTCAATTGTATTTTTAACGGTGTTCAATTCCATTTAAGGGACAAAAATGCTACATCTCATAATACATAGGCTGTCGAAGAACTTTTGGAGAGCGAAGATATTCAACACATGGGTTGGCCAGCAAGTACTCCGGATCTAGATCAATGCAAGAACCTATGAGATACACTAGAAGGGTTCTTTTCAGACGATCAATTATTCCAGGGCTATGATTGGAAGAGAGGCAGGGCTTAATATTCCTAATAGAACATTAGATATATAAACTTTCAACAGCTCAATGAACCCTTACATTCAGTATGATCAGGCAATGCCAATTTTGAAACTCAGTCAGAGAGAGAAGTGATCATATCCCCTATTAAAGCCTTGATTTTCATTTCTAAATACATACCACATGGAGGTTTTGGTCTTCTGTCAAATTTTCTCAGTGTTAATTCTCCAATAATTGTTTTCATTCTTTAGAGTTTTTTAAAGTTTTGCTTACTTCCCCGTTATTATGTCAGGAAAATCTTAATCTCTTGCTCGATGTTAAATTAGAAAAAAAAACCATGTCCTTAATTTTTGCACACCGGACTGTTTAAATTACAAATCTGTTAAAACTTTAACTGTTTCATTTTGTCTAGTAAATGTATTTTTTTAGTTTAAATGGGCGATAATGTTAAGAGAAAAAAAATAATTTTACTGCAGAATAACCAATGAATACTCAAGAGCATATCACTAAAAATGTCACAATAAAGGATCCATTCACAAAATTGTGAGAAAAACTTTGGTAAAAGGAATATTTCGCAGAATTATAAAATGTTTCTTTTATTCAATATGATAAGCTTCAAAATTATGTTCTTTTTTATTGAGCTATTTGAGAGAGTTAATGGTTACAACTGTAAATTTTAACTAATCCAACATTATATCTTAAATTCTCTGACTCCTCAATAAGAAATAAATGAAAAATTTTAAGAATATATATACACTGTAATTAAAAACAATAAAGACTTGTTAGCTGCCTGTTGATGTTCGATTTTTAAAAATTAATTTCTAGCAGGATTTTTAAAAAATTTTCAACCTTTAATTGACTTTTTAAGTTGAATCTAAATTATTTATTAAGCAATTCCATAAGGTAATCTTTCACTCGCATATAATCAAGCAAAGTTTTTTTTTTTAATACCGCTTCAAAAATATAAAATTTCCCTTTTAAATTATTCTGACTTTCAAGGAAACTTTCACAGAAAAGCAAAAAATAAATTCCCTTTTTTTAAAAAAAAATATGATATGGTTGGATTTTGAAAGGTTCTTATGTAACGGATGATTTTGATGAGATATTTTAGTAACTGAAGCCTAGTGGTTGAGTAGTAGTATATCAAGCTTCATAACGCCACATGTCCGAGGTTTAACTTCCGGGCTCGGCAAGGTCGATTCAGCTTTTCATCCTTTTAGTGGGTCTATAAATGAGTTCAAAGCTTGCTGGAAACTAAAGACTACGGGTTTCACGTCAGACTGACCACCTGACCGAAAATCTGCTATGTATCTCGGTGCACGAAGTCATGAAATCTGAGATGGGCACAGTGAAAATTGGCCCTCTATGGGCTGCTGCGGCACTGAGTTTAATTTATTTTAGTAATCATGTGAATGCATATGATTATGCATGTGAATTTACGTATTTTTTATAACCAAAATGAGTAGAATGAGAAAACTTACACTGTTCATTTGAAAATATTTTTGTAAAGCGTTAAGCACATAATAATAGATAAGAAAAAGAAAAGGAAAAAAAGAAAAAAATTAAAGATATTTTAAAGGAGTTAATTTAAAGAATGCTCGAGGGAATCGTATATATATATATATATATATATATTGTTAAAATTTTTGATCGTTAATAAAATACTTTCTACTCATCCATCAAGTTCAAATACATTTTTTAAACCTGTAGCGAACGACGCTTGAAGCTAACACGGTTTTTTCAAATATTAAATCATTAATTAAATTTTGTTTTTTCATTTTAAATTTAATCTGCGTAATTCTTGTCGAAGTTACAACTAGCTGCAACAGATGGCACCAGTACGTTTTTCTAACAAAGTAGGAATTGATTAAAAATTTTTTTATGTTATTTGTTTATTTTATAATTGTATGGAACTCAAAAACCGTAAAATGTTTGCTTTTAAGTACACTCTGCTCAAGATATATGAAGAGTGTTACATATATCTTAAAAGAATTTCTCTCATACTTACAAAAAAAAAAGTTTATGTTTGTGCCTCTTTCTCAAAGGGTTGAGGATTTAGTGTGTGTGTGAATTTTATTTATGCATTTTTTCAATTACAAATTAAATTAAATGTTTGCAAATTTTTCGTCAATAAGTTAATTCTTGAAAAGTGTTCATGTAATAGGATTTTCCGAAACTTTTGAGTATCTTTTTAACTGAGTGGGATGTAATTACTTGTATTTGTTGTGCGTTGTTGGACTCCAGGACATTTTCTGTATGTATGCTTGGGTCAATGGGTGTTTAAAATGCTAGAATAGGGATGGGACTGAAGTATTTCTTTTAAAAAAAACATTGATTATAGCTTTGAACCAAAATCTCTTTTTTTTTTAAAATTACGTCAGATCAATTATGTGATTTCTCCCAACACACACACATTTCTCTCTCTCTCTCTCGCTGATTAAAATATTGGTATCAAACCTGTAGAATATTTAAATTTACCAAATAAATTTAATTTGATATTGCTTGATTCAGCAATTAGCAAAAATGATATTTTTATTTGAACATTTTTTGAAAAAAAATATCTGTGATGTGTTGTTGTGAGTGTATGATGTTGAAGTTTCATCCAACAGACGTCTTCTTTGAGGGCAGCACTTTTATTTACAGTAAACATATAAAATAAATATTAAACGGAAATTGTAACGACCCACGAGGGCAATTTCTCTATTGTGGCCACCGCCTTAACGCGCCGGTGCCGAGAAGCTATACATATTTCAAAAATAAAGAACACATTCTTACGGTAGGGGGACACAGTGCGCCTCCTGGTGAGGGGAGGAAACACTACAATATCCTTAATAGTATTAATGGTTTACTTCCAAAATATGAAATAGTATTATTTCTAAACTGTTTTTATTGAATAGTTTATGAAAGAAATCAGCCGAATCTTTTACTCTAGTGATTTTTCTTTGTGAATTTTTTACATGTAGCCAAGTAGCTATGATCACGAGCTTGTGAGCGTTTTTTTCCCTGTGGGTTAGACCCGATACAACTAAGAACTCACTACATTAAATCTGTCGAGGTTCGAAGTCCGCCTTTAGATAGTGTGAAAGTTTAGGTTGTCATTTTAGTATTAAGCGTTGCCTATAGCTTTCATTGGTCTTCAAGAAGAGGTATTAGCATCACAACATAAAACAACATAAGTACTAATGGCAATGAACAGCGCAATTCTGAACCATAGTCAAGTGACGAGACTGCCACATAAGTTGGCTAACCTCTCCACATTACCATACCACCCCCAAAGAGAGTACTTGGGAGGGACTACGACAAATTTAACAAGCATCAGCCCCTCTATATATGGGATCTTTAGTGGAATTAGACTCGAACTCATGACACGCCAGTCTCTCAAGGTCGTAACTATAACCACTAAGTTACTGTGGTCACAAGAGAGAGAGTGAGCGAACGACGTTTTTATCCATCAATCTCAATATTTTCGCACATAAAGATTACAGCACGTATGGAGCGCATTATTACAGTTGTTTGATACGAAGTGCGGTGTAAACCATAAAACTTATAATACTAAATCCATTTTCACAATTAATAAACTATGAATAGTGTGGAAAATATGTGTGAGTATCAATATTTTCTGCAAATTGGAAGAAACATATGTTTTGTATCTTGTTCTTAACTAGTTAAATATCGCTTTCATAGTATTTTAATTATTAAATACTTACGTTAAGTGTGTAGCTTCAACATTCAATATCTATAAAATAAGCACTAAATCAATGAACGAATTCACTAAGTTCCCCTGAATCTTGTGAGTTATTTTTCTTGATTGATTTTCATTGTTTAATTTAACATATTTTATTCTGTTTTATATAATTTCATGACATTGGTTTATACAAGAAGATTCAAATCTAAATAAGTACGTCTTCTGTTTAATATTTTTCGATTTTTCTAACATTTTGTAATATATGTCGTAAATAGGAGATATATTAGTTCTGTCAGTAGCGCAAAGAAAAATTTTTCAAAGGGGGGGGGGGAGTCCATGGTCAAAAGTCCCCCAACTCGTATCATATCTCAAGACAAAACCAATTGATTCTTCTGATTTTGTTAGCAAAAAAACAGTAAAAAATACATTATTGAATTAATAATTAGCATTAATTAATAAAATAAATTTTTAATTACAAGTACTTAATTATATATATAGGATTATCATCAATGAAAAAAAAACTCAAGGGCTTTGGGGGTGTCCGGACCTTCAGGACACCTGCCCTCTTGTGTGCGTCACTGAGTTCTGTTCCTTTTCTATATTCCAATTATTCTGGCTCTTTGTAGTCTTAACTAAATTGCATGAAACAAAGAAAGTCATTTTTTAATAACTCCTTAAAGAAATTTAATTATTCCATAACGATTTTTTTAAAATTTATAAGCATTCACTGAAGTAAAAAGAAAGTGCCATTCTATTATATTATGATTTAATTCTTGATTGTTATTTTTTAATGTAAAATGCTATTTTATTATTTTAGATTATAGAATTTTGATATAAAGGTTAACTTTTTCTCTGTTTTTGTTTATAAGCCAGATTGTGCGAAATTCGATTAGAATATGAAGGTAAAATTTATACTGATGTAAATAGAGTTAGGAATATGTGGTTTCAAATGCTTGTTTATTTTCCTTCTTTACAATTATTATGCGAAACTTTGTCTTCATATGAGAGAACTTGTGTATATCATGTTCTAAAATTTTATGGAAATTTACTTTATTAAATTTAAATAATTCTTATCAAATAAACAAAGTTGTGGATACATTGCTCATTTTCTGACTTCATAAGACTTTTTCAAAAAATTTTCTAAGAATTACAGTAAACTCCAAATATTAAACCATAGATTTGTTATTAAACCATTGAAAAAAAACTGTATTATTAAAAAAAAATCAAAATAGCTTTCAGGTGTTCAATTTTATTGGAAGATATGTAATAATTAACACTTGTATCGAATTGTGTTAAAATCATTTATCTTTTAATGACGTTATGTATAAAATATTTTATAATTGGTATATTTTACATTATTTAAAAGTAATTTTACTTTGAACTTTAAAAAAAAGTAATGAATCATATTAAATTTGGGTCCGAAAGAGTATTTTTCTTTAAATTAAAATTTTTTTCAACACATTTGTTCATTATTTTTCTATGATTGAAATAGATAACAAAAATGGGCATTTTTGTGACATATCTACCGAATCAAAGTTTAGTGTTTCTGCCCCAATTTGCTTTTAAAGATACTCACAAGTGCTTTAAGAAACAATCAATATTCTTTCTTGTTTGTGTTTGAATTGCTTTCAGTTTTAGCACAAATTATTTACGAAATTAATATAAATTTCGTTTCATACTTATATCATACATTTTACTTATATAATATTTTTTAAACTGCTATCTTATTATTAAATTTTTATCTACTTTCTTATTTAACGTGCTGTTTGTTAAAATTTTATTTTTTCGTTAAAATTTGGATTTTTTGCATTTGATATAAATACTTAAACAAATTATAAGTTCCTTTTGTTATGAAAAAAATGGCGAGTGTTTAATGTCGCCCAGATTTTCTTTCATTTGTTACAGTTAGTCTCAAAATTTTCTGTTGTATCTTTATTGCTGTTCGTAGCATGTTTAAATACATTCAGTCAAAAACTACATGCTGAAATTATGTAATTTTTTTCTGTATTTAACAACAATACTTATAATAGTAATTATAGTTTGCAAAAATTTAGTGTGGAACAAGAAGTTTTAAAGAAATTTAAAATTTGTTTTATACTTCGCCTTTATTTTATAATATTCCTTTACATTAAGTTATAACTGAGCATTAACCGTTTTTTATTTTAAAATCCTTTTGAGCTATTACATTTAAGAAATTAATAAGCTAATAGGATAATCTTAAAATGAGAAAAATATTTAGTGATACATGTCTATCAGATGAAACTACATATAAATATATATTTCTGTTTTTTAATTCATTATTTCAAATGATAGTAAAATTAGAAATGTGTCGTATACTAGCTGGTCAAAAATACTCTGTGGGACTAATAAAAATTATTTGTTTCACGCACACACACATCTCAGCAAAAAATTATTTACTTTTGGTTGAACACACAATCAGTTCTTTCGTCAATATAGAAAAAGTAACACAATTAGATTGCATTATGCATTTTCCCAAAACTATAAGAATTATTATAACTTAGGGAGGGAGAGAGAGATGTGTATCCAAATACCAGGCTAAGTATTTATGCAAATGAACAATGTTTTAAGTTAAATTTACAACTTTTCTTGAAAAGTACAGTTAAATTAAAATAAAAAAATCAATTTTAAATGTATAGTTGTTTTTCTAAATTCTTTCATAAATCATATCCCTTAAAACATCACTAGATAAAGCTTGAACTATATTTTTAAATAGTAGAAATTTTTCTGATTTTCAAAAAAAAATTATCTAATTTCTGAGGAATGCTAATTTGTATTTCAAAGTATTTCTCCTAGAAGAAGAGTTAAGAAAAAAAAACAATTAGTTCTTAAGGAAATACAATTTATAGAAATACGATAAATTGTTACAGTTCACAATCGGCGCAACGCATTTATTATTTATTATAGCAATCATTAAAACTAAAATATGTTAAAATTAGTTCATACAAAAAGCATAAGATAATAATTGTACTATTTTGTTTAGACTTGAGATCCAACTTTTCCACAACTTCAAATTTTGAAATTCACGTATTTATTAATTGAGCAATAATAATATAATACACATCGATAAGTATGAAAGATAATGAAATGAAAAGAATAATTTTACTTCCTAGAAAAATTTCCCTTTACGTAAATAATTTTGCACATAACATTAAATTAAAAATAAATTTATAAGCAAAATAAAGAAAATTTTAAAAATTATTTTTATTTTATTTTATTTATTTGAAAAACATCTCAAGGATTATACGTTTTAACGAAATCCTTGATCCAAATGCGTCATGCTACTATCAAAAACTATACAATTTTAAATGAAGTAAAAAAATATTACCATAACTTACTTCTTATCAACCGTTTTGATAGTTAATTAGCATAAATATTATATACATAAAAATGAAGGTGATAATAGTATACTGAAGAATAAAAACTAATACGTAGATTAATATTTTGATACGACGATATTTTGATAAAAATGTATTAATGATAAATAAACGTATTTAACTCGACATTTCTATTATTTCTACGAAAAATGTAATATAAAATTCATATATCCATGTTCAGATGTATCGACATTATTATTATTTTAATGTGACTGGTAATGCACTTAAATTAGAAATAATAAATCAAGTTTGAGTTCTTTGGTGTGAAGAATCAAGAACAGCATTCGTGAATATGCAATGATACAGAAAAGTTATAAATACCATTACTTTTACTCCTTTCGTATTTGCATGGGATGCAAGTACGAAAAACCCGAAGAAACGAAGTTAATTTTCGATCCAGTATTAAATAAGCAAATATTCAGTATTCAATAATTCAAAACCAATTCACTATGTACTCAATTTTCCACAACAGCTTAGAATATCTGTATGCATCATGTGTTATATTGAGATCTAGGAATGGCCACCACTGAGAAGGAGTATCCAGATTGCGTCATCGATTTCACACCACGTGCTTCACTTGTTGTACAGAATCCACTTAGTGTAACGGGAATGTGTTTAAATTTCTGGACTAATTTCCTTATGATGCACATTTTAAGGATTTATCTTCTACGACGGACCCTGCTATTGCGCATGCTCCCAAATCTCCCAACCAAAACAAAGACGTGTCATTCAATTTGAAAAAGAAGAATACTGTTCTGCTCGATATAATCCAATACATAAATGGAAGCTTAAGCATAATAAGATTTCATTTCTGGATGTATGAAAAATAAATACAGAGCTTTTTTATGTCACTAATTAAACATTATCCCTTGGCCAAAGAAAAGTCTTAGTTTACACAAGCTGTGTGAAAAAACCAGGAAGAGAGACACGGTATCCAATATCATCCAGTACTTATTTTGGTATATAAATACAGATCTGATTTTTAGGTATTTGAAAAACAAGATAAAACCCCTTTGCATGTTCTCAAATACCCCTTATTACCAAACCAAAACAAAAATTTCATTTTTACCCAAGCTGAAAAAACCAAGAAGGCAGACTCACTTCTGTGTGTAATCCAGTGTACGGACTGAAACATCCAGAGTGCGGAACGGTCTCATTCCCAGGTACACACTAAAAAGAAAGGCGGCACCATCCCGGTCCGTGCCACAAGACTAAGAAAATCTCTCTGAAAAGTTGGCTGGGTATCGGAGGTACTTATATAGCGTCCGGCGTTTCTAGCCCGTTACTCTTCTCTGGCGGGGGGTCTCACTGTTCTGTATGTATTTAGCCACATCAGAAACCAAAGCCCGTGCGAACCGTCTCACTGGTTCCTTGCCTCTAAATCCTCCCCCTTTCCCCCTAGTTCTCCGGCAAAAATTTCCTGGTTAAATGAAACGCGAATTCTCGCTGCAGTGCGCGCTTAAAGCTCGAAGCAGCGCAGGAAAAGGAAATCTAGCAGGACCCTTTCCCTCCCCTCGTCTTTCTATCAATCTTTTCGCCTTCTTGGACCGCCCGGATACGGACCAGTGGGCCGGACGGAGGGGCGCAACGGTGCATCGCTGCGCCGTGTATTTTTCGCCCGGACGGGCCAGTTTAACCAGACGACTAAGCATCGGTGCTGCCTCTTTTCTTGTGTGTCCCGATTTCTGCCTATTTGGGTTTTGTTGTGCTCGCTGTGTCGTGAAAATAATTCTCGGCATTCCCTTCCCCCTGCCTGCTAACGGATAAACGGAAGATAAAAGTAATAATGGGAGGGGGTCGTTCGAATGGCCAGAAATTGGAACTTCTTTAAACAACCATCTAGGGTTTCACGCGGTGACTTTTGTTTTTTTTTAAAATTTTTTTTCACACTTCAACAATGGGTAGTTACACCTTGAGGGTTTTATGACAGATGTATACATTCGTTTTTGTTTGAAGAGATGTAACGTATTTTTTATAGGAAATTACTACTTGAAGAAAAATTATGTGACTTGTAAGATTTCCTTTCTTTTTCCCACTTTAAGTTATAATGTTCACTGGGGATTTTTTATTAACAAAAATTTACCAATAAGCCATAGTTAATATCAATATATGAATAATGCTAAGCGAAAATAATTGCGTGTCTTGGCTATTTTTTAAGAGCAACATGAGCAAAATGAGAGGAAGAGTAAAAAAAGGTGTAAAAGTGTAATTCAAACTGTTCACCATTTTTGTGAGAAACCAGTTACATGTTTTTTTAAATATATTTCTATAATTTAAATTTGTTTCTTATATATGATGACGAGGAACTTAAAATTAAGAGCTAATGTGAATAAGAACTTTATAATTATTTTTTTCTAAAAGAAAACAAGGAATAAGTTTGCATCGAATAATGAAATGTATCGAGATTTTGTATTAAATCTAAAAGACTGCCTCATATTAATTAAAAACATTGCGAAAAATATAGTATTAATAGTATAAGTAATAATAATTTTTCATGAATATAGAGTGAGAGAAACACATACAAATGCAGCGAAATAATTTAAAAAAAAATTCTATCGAGAAAATAGAACTGCATGATGCAAACAACTTGCAAAATATATTTTTATATTGGAATACTTACTTCTCATAATAATTAGAGGATGAAACAGTTAGACTTGAAATTGAAAAAGGTCTAAGCTTATTCGAATCTGTTTTCAGAAAAGAAAGAAAAAAAATATTTCGCAAGAAAAGTTGCACAATTTAAAATTAGGTGTATAATTTATCATAATATGTAATTAAATTTATAAGCAAATTATGGCAGCTAATTTTTTTGGACCAAGAAGAATTTGGATAGTTGCTTTGGTTCATTGTTTATAAGCGTTCCACTCAGGAGCATCGCGAGAGCTACTAGTGATATATATCTTTATTCTGAGTCAAAGTCAAGAGACATAGATGACATCTGAGCTAGCGTCTCATTCCTAAAACTCTCTCACCGCAACAACCTAAGGGATTTGAGATTTAATATGCATCATTTGGGAACTGTTTTATTTATCTAGAAATATCAGTTACACAATTTTAACCTCTTAAGCGATCAAATTTTGCCCGAATTAATCCAAAAGAAGCCACATTTTTTTATTGAATATAACTTAGCACAATACTTAACAGAATGCTAAAATAACATAATTTTATTTTAATTTTTAATTTTAAAGTTTTCATACAATTTCTTATTTTATAATTGTGGAACACAAACCCCTAAATGTTTGCTTTTTATAAGTACACTCTGCTTGCTATAAAGAATGTTTCATATGTCTTAAAAGAATTTCTTTCCTACTTACGAAAAAGTTTCCTGTTCGCACCTCTTTTTCGAACAGTTGAGAATTTTGTGCGTGTGTGTGCAAAAATATATGCACACCCACACACATAATTTGAAACATGATGTAGTACTAAGTCTTACATTGCAATGGGGACAGAGATAATATCGGCGTTTTTGGATTATCTTTCCATTTTCATTTCTTCTCAAGCAACAGATTGCACATTGCCTTGCACAAATCCCTGTTTTTCATTGAATATTTCCAAGAATTTAAATTCCTGCCTTCAATGGAAAATTCCCGCCTTTGCTACAAAAAAAATCCCGGATGAGAAGCATTTCAGTACCATGAGAAGCCTGCATGTCTTAAAAAACACACACTGAGCACTAATAATCTCACTATAAGAATTAAAAATATGTGCAAATCAAAGGTAGAAAGAAGAAAATATTCGTGCTCGTACAGCGTACTGGCAAATCAGTGGTGGCCATCTTTCCGTACCATTTATGGTGTACGGACAAACCAGTTAAGGGGTTAATAAATCTGCAAGGAAAGCAACAACAAAGTTACTTAAAAATATCAAAATATCTTTAAAACATGAAGAAATATAAATGAATATAATAATATTTTTTGTAGATTTTTGCATTTTTGCATAATGTATTCAAATTCTACCTCTGTATAAGATTTTTCTCTTTAAAGAAGCTTATAAATAATAGAAATCTTATAAAAGGTATCAAAAATTGTTTAATCATTCCACATGTATGAATACATGATTTAGTATAATGTAATATACGTGAGCTTAAGCCATTGATTTTATTCATTGATTTATCAAAATTAGTAAAAAGCTTTTACAAAAGCGTCATCAATACACTACGGAAAAAAAATCACAAGTTAGTGGACAATTTATTTTTTCTCCCTCGTCTTTCGAAAGAGTAACGTGAAAATGATGGAAAATAAGAGAATTAATTCAAGAAATTATTTCACAAAATAATTAACACAATATGTTGTAAAATCAGAAAGCGGAAATGTATTAGTTTTGAGAGAAAAATATTGGAAAAATATTTACTTTCCTCTCTAATATTAGAAACAATGTCATGATCTTATATTTTTTATTCAATATAATCCGGTATACATAACTTCGGTAAATTTCCACACTGGTCGTATTTCTATTCTCTGTAGAAGTTACATACCTTATAGAAGAGAAATTTTGACAAGCTCCTGAAAAGAAATTTTATAATTAATATATATCCACATGTGTTTACTTTGTTTACGACCTATAATTAAAGATAATTGAATAAACAAGAGAGAGAAAGCCCCCCTCTTTTATACATACACATACATATATATATATATGTTAAATTAAATAAAAATGCTTCTCACAGTAATATTTTTAACTGTTTTTAGTTGATGATCTATAAATAGACTAGAATTGAACGTGCATCGTAGAATAGCATGTTAACTAGTAGATTTTAAGAGATTTAGCATATCCTTCTCCAAACTTTCCAGCAGTCATATTTTGAATCTTGATGTCGCTAAAGGTCTGTCGAGTGAACAGTCAATGTAAAATCAGTCTAAATTCCAATTCCACGTTGACATATTGTGAAAGTTTGTTTCCAAATGTCTCTTCGTCACTTGACCATGGCTAAGAATTACAAAGACAATTGCCAATAGTTCTCAAGTTGTTTTAGAGCGTGATTAGAGTAGAGACAATCAATTGAAGCAGCTTTCCAATGCATACCACTTCAATACGCTCAGGTCGAAAATTTAGCGAGAAATTCTATTCATTAAGCTTTTTATAACCTATAACGATGTTATATAGCAGGTTTTTATAACTATAATAAACATACCTTAGATTCTTGTATCTAACATTATAAATTTTATTAAAAATCATTTTAGAATATTTTTTCTTATTGGTATATTTTGCAATTAAATTTTTTTAAAGTATAAAAACAGTCATCGAGAAATTAATTTTCAAAAAAAAAAAAAAATCGAAGCAACTTATATTAATTCCTTAAAATTATTGCCAAAGAAAATATTTCTGAATAAAAAACATTTAATCTCCTCGATATCTTCAAAATCTCTTTTTATAATCAAAAGATATTTTAATTTTTAAGTGATTATCAATGCAAAAGTAGTAAACATCCCCAAAAAATATATAATTAAATCTAAGAATAAAAGATTATTTCAGTTCGAGTATAAACCAAAGAAATCAGGCAAAAAAAATCAAAACAAACTTAAAGAAAATGGAGGAGATTAATAAAAAACACTTTCCAAGTACTTTTAAAATACATTATCTGCTTTTTCGTACCATTGTTTGCATACGAAACTATTTGGGGGAAAAAACCATATACTTACTTATTTAAGAAATAATCTTTCCCTTTTTTTCCCTTTTTCGTTTTCTCCCCTTCATTTTTCTGATCTTCTTTGAAATCCTTCTGATCTTCTTAGGGAGAAATCCCGAGCAAAAGATTAATTAGAGAGGATTTGCTCTCTAGGAAGCAATTAAACACGTAAGATGGCTGGATGAGTATAGCTTTCTTCCTTGGAGATAATAGGAGAGAAAAGGGAAAAGGGTAAGCTATCTGACAATTTCATGCAGCTTCTCTCTCTCTTCTAATGTATTAAAAAGGATTTGGCCACCGTGTCAGAATTCAGGAAGAGAAAATAAGGACTAGGATTTTTGATTTTGCTATAATTGCAGTTTTCATTACAACTGATTATTTAAATATCACTTATTGAGATATCGTTTAAATCCTTTTATATGAATATCACAGTCACCATTATCCTAATCATTTGTTAAATAATACTTTTTTAATTATACTGATAAATTTTTATATGGCTATGGCAAATAAAGTAAATGTTGAACATTCGACTTTGAATGTATTATTCATTTCCTTTTTTGATACGATTTTATCAAGATCTGTAATGAAAGCTTTTACGCATTGGAGATCAATAATTACTGACTAAGCTCTTTTCTTATAAATTCAGCAAAAAAAACCCCATCATATAAGGAATGATAAGAGGGGTTCTTTTATAGTTAAAAGAATTATCACAAAAGTTTTGACTTTAGTAATCTGATGTAGTTCAATTTAGAATTTAATTTTAAATTAACTTGTTGGTATCCTGATCTTAGAGAAGGTATTGTGTAGTTAGGTTTGATTTCATAAAAAGATGCTTTAAATTTAATTTTGAAGGATTAACTTTAATAAAATTACTTCGTCTGTGTATTAATTGGAATGAATTCATTATATATTTGCAGATCAGAAATGCACAATATTTTTAGGATGAGGGGCCAAAAAATTTAATAGGATCATATCGAGAGTCAAAGTATTACGCGATGGCAAATATATTATTAAACGGGAAAACATTATTTTATGCCATTACACATTTATCACAAAAAAAACTTTACTTATTTTACTCATGTACACATTATACGTTTGATAAATGGATGAAATACAAACACTTTCGGAATGATTAAAATACTTTAGCTCAAAAAAAGAGATTCATGTTAAAAAGTTGGCAAACTTGAAATTATATAATAGAGGAAAAGTTTTGCTAATTATACAGAGAACACAATTTAAATTTTGAAAAAAAATTAGTACTTAAAATTTGTAAAATTTAATGAGATGGCTGGGACTGAATATTTAAAGTTATTTATTTTACTTCGGGCTTAAGACTTGTTGTGACAATATGTAGAATAGAAGAAATGTTCTAATCCGCTACTCTACTTCTTATTTTTGATTTGTTTAAATTCATTAGTGAGAAAGTTTGTTCACAAATGTAAGTGCTGCCAAAGAAAGTGGCACATGCAGCTCCATTTTGCTTGAAGCACGAAAAATCCTCGGATAAGTTTTTATAAAATTCTAATATCAATTTTTCTTTGAATTTATTTTTGATAACATCAGAATTCTGTAAATTAATTAAGGCTGACTACATACTCTCATCCACTAGATTTATATCAATAGAAAATGGAGCAGAATAGACATCAATTTTTGTTTGACACTTTTTTAAATCTAAAAACCGATCATCAAATGCTTTGGGCAAGATTTGAATTTGTTCCACATACTGCATCTTCATGTTTTGAAATTTTTCATGTATTTTTTGGCAGTAGGGAAAGTGCGCAAATTTTTTAGTTTTCAGCTGGTTTTGAAATACACATGAATTGATACTTTCCTTGTAGCTTTGTGTTTAAGTCATTCAAATAGCCTATTGTGCCTGTGAGAAACTTGCTTCTTTTAACCCTCAGTATTTCTACCACAATCACTTGGAAATATTACAATTTCGTCAAATAATTCCATAAAACGCTTAAGGACAACTCCTCAACTGAGGCATCTAACTTCTGTGTAATAAAGAATATCAGAAGGCAGATCATCAAAATATTTTAAAAATTCTTTAAATTGCCAATGTTTGAAGGCAATAAAGTTAATAAAGTTAATTGATTCAGATACACAATGCATTAAAGTTGCAAATCCTTATTCTTTACCATATAAATTCTCTTGATGAATAATGCAATGAAGCTGCAGCAGCTCTTCACCACAATGGGCAAGACGATCTTTAAGTAGCGTAACCAGACCAATTTTTGTGCAAATCATTGATTTTGCTCCATCTGCCGTAATGCTAACACAATTGTTCATGTTTAAAGAAGTTGCATTGCACAAATGCATGAAACTGGAAAGAAGTTATTTTCAGTTGCTTGCCCCTTCATGGAAAACATTCCAAGAAGTTCTTCCGTAACATAAAACTTTTTATCAATTCCACGAACAAACACAAGTCATTGGCTAACTGATGTTCGATCTGTAGATTCATCAAGAGCTGAAGAAGAATATACAAAGTTTGAAGCGACTGATTTAACTTAATTTTAATGTCCCTATTCAACTGTTAAATTCATCTTTAAATAGTCATTCTATTTAATCTTATATTTTCAAATTTCCTTGTGCTTCAGGACAAAGTTTTTCAGATGCAATTAACAAACACTTTTTAACAAAATCGCCATTTGTGAATGACCGACCTTCTTTAGCGATAATTTCAGCTACACCAAAGCTCACTTCCACACATGAATTCAAGTTAACTGTACATTTTTGAAAAAAAATTTGCTTGACTACTAAAAGTTTTTTTGCGATCATTCATATTCCTTCATAGATGCAAAATGTTTTTGCTTTATTGCATAATGCCACTTTACGTTATACTCTTTTGCCACAGAAGTCTTGCAACTACATATTAAGCATGTGCCAGTATCACTTTAATATATAAAACAGTATTTATCTGTCCATGCATCTTAAAATTTCCGATTTTGAAAATCACCTTTTTTCTCTCTCATTATCTAAAATATTTTATATGGCTTAAAAATTAAAGATACTAGACCAAAAATGCGAAATCAAAAAAGAATATCAAATCCGTTCTGTGACAGCGATTTCAACATTCCCGATTTACTAGCAAAACCATGAGGTTGTTTAAAAGAATGCTCGTTGCTGCTAAGTAGAAGTTGAAGTTATTATTGGTAACGCTCACAATTAAGAAAAACGTGAGTTTGATAGATACTTTTGATTAGCTCAGCATAATTTCGAATCGAGACCGTTCCGGCACGCGTGCGTGAATAAGCATTTGTTTTTCGACGTTCTCTGAATCCACACCTTACGATGGAAGAAATAATGGCTTCTAGTGACAACGTTCGCGAGCTTCTCTTATACGAAAACTCGTTCTCACAGATAGCCATGAAGAAAACATATTGAAAAGCCGCGTAATAAATTGAAGAAAAAAAAACTTAATGAACAACTGTAAACCAGTTATACTGTTTTCGTATACGATTTCCCCCTGTTTATAATTAACAAAGGTCAATTCCATTTTAGATTACTCTTCTTTTATAATAGACATAGACCTTAGGTTGTGCATCCCTGTTGTAGATGGTTATCATGAAAGCTGCTTGCAAAATAAGAAGTGATAAGTACACCAAAGCCAGAAACAGAATGAGAGTCGATTTTGTTTTTTCAATTAACAAATAATAAATTTGTTACATATAAAGGTAAATGATTTAACAAAGGTAGAGGTGGGAGGGCGGAGAAATCATACAATTCGTACAACCATTTCAGGAGTTTAAGTAACTGTTAAAAATGGGTCATTGTCACTGAGATAACAGAGACAAATGGTGGACCGTGGCTGTCTTCTTCCCTGACGCTACGCTGATTTTGTCTGCAACAAAAGATACTCTGAGAAATCCAAAGAAATTCTCCTTGAAAGGACTTTTCTTATTGTTCAATAACAGATTTACGGAGGTGCTTAACTATGTTGCAATGTAAATTTGGTAACAATGGACCTAAATAAATCTAACGTCAGGAATCGAGGCGTTGACATGGATAAGGTTGTAAGTCAAGAAAACCCATTTTTACAGGAGGAGCAATAAATGATTTTGAACTGCTGAAATTAAGTTTATTCATTAAAAATAAGTACATATGAGATCTATATTTATGGATATATATTGTTTTTTAAATCAACATACAGCATTTGGAAGTAAATTAAATTATTAATTTTAAAAAATTAAATTAATTTTATTATGTACAAAGTTGACGATAAAATGTACGATATTTTGTATCCGAATTCCAACATAGACAACAAGTCTTTTTTTAGGATCACTAATGGCTGATCTTTTTCCAAGTGGCGGTAAAGAGTAAATTCTGGAGATGTCATTGACAGACTTTCCTCTTTTAAAGATGTCGTAGTCTCCCACTACCCCTTTGCATATTATCTATGTTAGGATATGTAGGATTGATAATTAAAGACTACTCAAATAATAAATCACTTATTTATTATTTCTTTAAGACAAAAATCTACAATTAATAATCAACTTTAAGAACAATAAATTATCATGGAGTATTATCAGAATTCAATTATGGACGACGGAATACTAACTGATATCACGAGGGGAAATAACACGTACAATCAAACTACACATTTAAATCTAAGCCACAAAAGTTACAGACCTGAAATCTTCTTCAGAAGGAACCTGGAACGAGTAGAATTTATGACGTGGCTATAATCTAGGATATCTTCAATAACTTCTGATCCGCCTTAAATAATCTTCAAATTTCACTTCATTAAGCTAGACGGTTAAA
The DNA here is from genome assembly GCA_019973975.1 of Trichonephila clavata. Lineage (NCBI taxonomy): Eukaryota > Metazoa > Arthropoda > Arachnida > Araneae > Nephilidae > Trichonephila > Trichonephila clavata. The sequence goes on along the minus strand of BMAO01005074.1, from coordinate 5,089 downwards.
AACACCTTCTTGGATAACCACATAGTTTACTTTTCAATTCCAAACACGGAGTTCTACTCTATCAAACCGCTTAGTCATCCTCTCTCAAACCGCTTAGTCATCCTCTCTCAAACCGCTTAGTCATCCTCTCTCAAACCGCTTAGTCATCCTTTTCTCTTCATTTCATTTCTCCCTTTTATATCTCTTTCGAACTCGCTAAACACGAAACTATCTTATTTACATAAGTCACACTTCCAGCTCTCAGTGGGGATTGGTCAAAATAAATACAATTTAAAAGTTTATAAGAGAAGGTTAGTGAAACGCGTAAGCACCCGTCACAACCCCCCTCCGAGAAAAAAAGCGTGACTTATTGACGGTCTAAACGACCTGCAAGAATTCGCTTAATTTACCTAACATCTGAAAAACACTGAACCTGCACAAATTTTAACTACTCTAGAATGCCTGAACTTGTAAAAAGTTAACTCACGAACTTTATAACGCCTGAAAATACTGAACTTGTAGAAAGTTTTAACTCACGAACTTTAGAATGCCTGAAAACACTGAATTAGCAGAAAATTTTAACTCTCTAAGTTAGAAACTTTAATTAAACTAGCACACAGAAATGACTACTCAAAAGGGTACTCCACTCTAATTTATTTATCTTTCACAATATTAGGTTCCCTACAGTGCATCCCATTCGGGCGAAGATCAGGGGAAAACCTTTCAAGGAAAAAACCCTGATCATGCACTTTACTTAAGTGCTAATAAATACAAAAATTTATACAGTATCTTCATACGACATCAAACTTTCATCACATCACTATGTTCAGGGACTGCTGCCCTGAAAGGAAACCTTGTCAATTTTTTCTAAAACATGACATTAAATGCACAGAACTTTTATACAACTTCCTTATTGACATAAAATATGGCATACATTATATTATATATATATATAGTTTAGTAACAAAATAACCCTTATCTGGTTTCATTTTCAAAAATTCCCAATCAATCGCGCTGCGCTGTTAATGTTTTTTGTTAGTATTCCTAATTACGCCGCGCCAGAAACCAGACATTACTTATACATCTTAATAATTACACACAAAATATATACATTTTACATAGAATATATTACAACAAACAATACAAGTAATCTCACATATAAAGCCACGTCTTTAATGTGTAGCAAAACAATTGCAATTCAACAAATGTTTTTCCACAATTTGGAAAAAAAATTAATACAAAAGTCTTTTCAACCGATATGAAAATGCACACAACTCAGTGACACTTTTGTACGTTAACTTTACAAAAAAATTAGACTAGCCACATGGAAAATACTCCGAACTGTCTGTCAGAGGAAAAATAAACAAATTAGAATTATACAACCTGACTAGTCTTTAGATCCAATCTGCATAGGCTTTGTCTCCCACCATGGCTTCTGTGCTGGATGACCTTGTCCTAGGGTTGTCCACTCTGCGCTCCAACTTTCTGGGTCTCCTCTTCCATCGAGTCCGTTGAAGTTGATATGCTCCTGCTGAGGCGTTGTTTTCTTCTGTGAGAACTGGAACTTGGCTGTTGTCCACTCGACGTCGGCTCCGAAGATTGTATGGACAGCTCCTTTCCTGATGAGGTCTGTTATACTTGAATCTGTGGGATGGTCCTGGAACTGCTCTTTCAGAACTATTTTCTTCCACCTTTCTATAACGCTTCCTGGAGGGACGAGAGGACATTGACGAGGAAATCTTTCTTTTCTCATGATCTGCTTGGGCCTCTGGTCTCTTCTTCCGTACATTGTCAATCCATGAGTCAGGCCTTCCTCTTTTCTCTCTCTCAGCACATACAGGTCTTTTTTTCCTGAAATTATACGCACCATCCCCGAAGAAACAGTAGATTCCGTCCGTCCACGTTTTTTTCTCACCTCTACTCCATCGCGTCTATTCGCAACTATATCTCTACTACCATTTACATTTCCTGATTTCGATCCTTTACGACCACCCTATCATTCTCCGATTGCACCAATGACGACTGCGCATCATCTGACCTGATTGATGTCACTGCACCATGATTACTACTAGTGTTACTTTCCGACTCGGCAACACTGTCTTCTCTTTGATGGTAAATTCTCACCTGGTCCACATTAACCGTTATTCTTTTACCAAATTTTAATATTACTAAATTATTATTATTTTTTACACTCAGAACTTTATATGGGCCTTCAAACTTTGGCATAAATTTACCTACTATTTTTTTACATTTTGAACTTAACGGGTGAGTTTGAACTAATACTAGATCACCAACTTTCACATTATTTTCACGCCTCTTTTTATTATAATATTTCGCCCACTTCTCTTGCTGGCGCTTTGTATGAACTCTAGCCTCCTCAAACAACCTTTCTATGTTCCCACAAACTAAATCTGATCCATCAGTTACCATAACTAATTTCTGAAAAGGAGTGATTAAATTTCGACCTAAAAATAATTCCGCCGGTGTTTTACCCGTTGTCTCATGTACTGCTGTCCTAATTGCATAACCGAACTCTTGCAGAAATTGATCCCAGTTAGTGTGATTATCCGCGACAAAACTCGAAATCATTTTTAAAAGAGTGCGATTGACTCGTTCTGTTTGATTAGCTTGTGGACGATATACCACAGTTTTAACGTGTTTTATGTGCAATCTGCGACACACTTGCTCGAAAACTTCGGATATCATTTGGGGACCATTGTCTGTAATTAACTTTACAGGAGCTCCATAACGCGCAATATAATTCTCAAAAAATGCATTGGCAATTGCTTTAGCCGAAGCTTTCCTTAAGGGAACTATTTCAACCCATTTAGAAAAATTATCGGTAATTACTAAAATAAATCTATAGCGTTCTGGACTAGTTGCAGGGTATGGGCCTAACAAATCTAAAGACACGATTTCATTCGGAAAATTCGTTATTATGGAATTAATTGACCAGCTGGTAATCCGTTTTTATAATTGACTTTTTGGCATTGGTCGCAGGTTGCTACATATTTATAAATGTATTTCCTCATGTACGGAAAATAACACGCGTCTTTAATTTTAAGTAGGTTTTCTTTTTGCCTAGATGACCTGCCATAGGCGAGTCATGAAATTCTCGCATAACATCTTTACGTAATGTTTTAGGTATAAATACCTTAATTCACCTAGTGTGGTTGTATACTTTGCATAATATAGCAAACCGTCAACGATTTTAAAGTCATTGGACCAATTTCTGCAGATCGATTCATTAACAGAACTATCGTCCGGATTTTCCAAAAACTTCATAATATGCCCTAGCTCCGGGTCATTTCTCTGTTCCTCTCTTAACTGTTCTCTAGAAGATAATACTAACGATCTAATCACCGCACAAGACACTTTTGGTTCCTCATTACTTTCTAACGGGTTTCTAGACAACATAACAGCCACTTTTTCCTTTTTCGAATCCGGAATGATTAACGATTTTTTAACAAAATCAAAAGTAATCCCTGCATGTGACATAAAATCCACACCTATGATGCATGGATCTTTCATCTCAGCAATCACATGAAATTTCCATAACTGCGAAAATTCTCTTATTTTAATTTTCAACTCAACTGTGCCTAAATTTCTGCACTGTGACCCTTGAGCTGTAACTACTTCAGCTAACGATTTTTTTAAAGGACAGAAAGAAAAATACGACCGGTACGTTTTTCTGAAATAAATGACTTTTCCGCACCTGTATCCAGAGCGCTTTTAAAAAAGTATCATTCAACAAAATCGGCACATACGGAAGTTCAACTGGTGATAATCTCAATGAATTAAGTCTAATTCTATTAGGAGGATTTGACTCAATACGATTCTCTTTGAAAGTTTAAATTGGCATTTCTTTGCCTTTCGCTGTTGCAATCAACACGCCTCCAATTCTGTTTTGCTGAATCATCATTAGGACCCTTCCTAACCACCATCCTACGGTTCTGATACGGTCTGTTCTCTGATTGGCTGATTGTATCGATTTCCACCTCGAATCCTTGATTTTGATAATTACGACGAGGAAAATTATTCGCACCCCTGCCTATCCTCTTTGATCATTTTGACTATTTCCGACCCCAGTATCTCTCCAATTTCTATTATCCTTCTTTCCTCAGGATTCCTACTCACATCCCAACTTCGTCTAGCAAAATTATTACTCGAACCCTGATTTTCCTGCAGTTATGACGTTCCTCATACCGTCTACCAATCTATCAATTGAGTTTTCGTTGTGGGTTTCGAACTTCTAATAATCCATTATTTGGGTTCTAGTCGCATTACTATGTGATCAATCAACTTTATCTCATCATAATTAATTCAAGGTTTTATGTATTTTTAACATCTGAAAAATAAAGTCTGACGGGGCTTGACCTCTCCGTTGTTTTGACGAAAAAAACTGAGCTTCTAGCTCTGATTTATTCCGTATTACCGGAAACTATCTGACAATTTCTTTTTAAGTGTTGCAAATGCAGTCGCTTCTTCATTTACACACTCGAACCCAATCACATCAAACCAGTCTAACGCTCTCCCAACTAAATGACCTTTTAAATATGCACACGATAGATTCGCCGTATTTCATAGTAAGCTATATTATCATCAATATTATTTAGAAACTCAAACACATTTTTTTACCCGAAAAAATAACTCCGGAAAACTCTAAATCCTGCACCTGCTCTTAATTCCGTATTTCGTTGGGCCAGTTCGTAGTCTCCCACTACCCCTTTGCATATTATCTATGTTAGGATATGTAGGATTGATAATTAAAGACTACTCAAATAATAAATCACTTTATTATTTCTTTAGACAAAAATCCACAATTAATAATCAACTTTAAGAAACAATAAATTATCATGAGTATTATCAGCATTCAATTATGACGACGGAATACTAACTGATATCACGAGGGAAATAACACGTACAATCAAACTACACATTTAAATCTAAGCCACAAAAGTTACAGACCTGAAATCTTCTTCAGAAGAACTGGAACGAGTAGAATTTATACGTGGCTATAATCTAGGATATCTTCAAAAACTTCTGATCCCTTAAATAATCTTCAAATTTCACTTCATTAAGCTAGACGGTTAAAAACACCTTCTTGGAA
>BMAO01005073.1:0-26028 GCA_019973975.1 Trichonephila clavata | reverse complement strand
TTGATGAAAAAGGTAACATTACGAGCCAGGTGGCTGAAATTGTAAGTCGTGTTTATGGCCCCAATACTGTACCAGTTAATTACGTGCCATTTGTTATTCATTGATTCCTAAATGTGTACCTGTCTTACAAAATGTCGATAAAACCACAAAAATAATCAAAGTTGACGAGCATGTAAGCTGTCGTAGAATCTACTAGGAGCTAAAGATGGAACATAGAGAAAATCTAAATCATTTGTACAAAGATGAGTTAAAAAACAAAAGGTTTGAGTGCCACACCAGTTGTTAATAAACATCATGGATCAAATTTCCAGCTGTAAGGCTTTAAGGTAACTGGGACTTCTGCGACGAGGAAAAATGAACTTATTTTGCAACAAATTTAAATAGTTCTCACTTAATTAAATTAAAACCAACGGAAGTAAAATTTTTACGTTAAATTATCTGCATATTTCTGTACCTGTTAATGTAAAACAATTCCCTTTCAAATTACAAATAAATCTAAATGAGCAATATTTAATCAATAACTTATTTTCATTGTCAAAGCCTTTTCTTAGATTTAGGTAAATTTTGCATAAAATCCATTGCATTTATAGCTATAAAATTGTACATGATTTTTGAAAACATAACAATCCTTAAAATAAACAAAATAAAATTTCAAAAATACATTTAAAAAATTATAAATTTAAGGATTTAAATTTCATGCAAAATTTGTTCTATATCTGAAATTTGTGAATGTTTATTTAAAAAAAAGTTCATTCACTTTGTTGAAAATTTGTAGATATAATAGTATACAAAACAACACATCTAAAGGTAAAGTAGATTTTGAGAAAGGTGTACTGGAATCACAAAAAAGAGCAATTTGAGAAAATTGCAAATAAAGATATTTTCTTCTATGATTTGTAAAACAATATATTTTTAATACAGTAAAAAGCCATACCATTATTAATTGGATTATTTTGCATCATTTCTGAGTTTTTAAATTGTAAATTTAACTTTTGGACTATTTAGAAGTCTTTTTAATTACTTTTTCCTTACTTCAACATCACGTGTTACCAAAGATTCACACGTTTTTCCATCTGAAATACCAAAGTTTTATGTAATAAGATTTAATAATTTTACTTCACTTTAAACATCATCATTACAGGATATTACAGAATTCCTTACACATAATGTTATTGTTATAAAAATACACAAAGAAAATGTCTTTGATAAATTAAAAAAGGTAATTTGCAGTCTAATCTAAATGAAACTCTTTTTTTAAAAATTATAACAAAATAATCTCTTTTTGTATTCATGCATATGATTATTAATTTTATTTAAAATAAAACCAACAGTAACAAACATATAGAATGATTCATGAGCATTCAGATGCAGTTAGGAAGAACGTTAACTTAGGTAAAACGAAATGTCTGTTTTAAAAGCTGTGTGTTTAGTTTAGAATAATCTTCAAGGTGCGCTTTCTACTAAATTCACATGATTTATAGTTTAAGAACAACACTGAATATTTATAAATTGAATATTAGACATTATTAGCATTTCAAAAAACAAGTTTTTAAATTTTGTAACTTATCCTTTAAGTTTTCCGTAATTTTTGCACAAAAAATATAGAACTTTCAATAACCTTTTACATATAATGTAGAAAAATAACAATCTTTGCAGAGAAAAGTTAGTTTTTTGCAATAGTTTGTAAATAAAATACGGATTTGGAAGGAAAGTGTACCTGAATTAGAGTTACATCATATTTGTTTACAGTTTTAAAAATCCATTTCTAGCGTTCTATTTGTGGAATTTTCATAAATAATGCCTCTATGGATGCAGCAAAGTGACTTCTATTTTTGAAAAGAAAAAATTTAAAAAATGCGAAAATTTGAAGCCCTTTCACAACCCAGTTACTTTAATGAATCGGCAAAAATTCGACTAAATCCTTAAAAAGACGGTGAACATGGTTAGAGAAATTTTCCCCTTACAACAACAATGATCGAAACTGATCTTGGCCAAAGCAGCTCAAATGGTGGCTATGCATTTGGTAGATGCGCAAAGAATAACAATCATTATAATTCTTTCCATAGAGACAAACATTAAATTCGGATTCCTAATGTTAACAATTTAAACGTTTCAAGATAACAGGTCAACAAAAAAAGCCAGAATTGCCAAATAGATGAGGGACTGTGTTCCATCAGGACAACGCCAAACCACACACACATAAATCGAAATCGCAGGAAACTCCAGGAGCTTGATTGAAAAAAGTGTTGATTTATCTGCCATACACTCCAGACATGCATCAAGCAAATGCCAAGTTTTACTTGTATTACAACACTTCCTTGATGAGAAAAGAAATGCCACCAAGAGAAGATTCACAATAGGTTTTCACAGTTTAACACCAATAAGAACCAAAACACAGGCAATACAACACAAACAATACAATGCATAACAATCGCACCATACAACACAACATGTAAAGGACAGCACAACACGTAAAGACAACACAACAAATAAAGGACATCACAACATTTAAAGACAACACAACATTTAAAGACAACACAACATGTAAAGACAACACAACATGTAAAGACAACACAACATGTAAAGACAACACAACGAATAAAGGACAACACAACGAATAAAGGACAACACAACATGTAAAGGACAACACAACATGTAAAAGACAACACAACATGTAAATTGACAACACAACATATAAAGGACAATACAAAGTATAGTATTGCACATTCTTTGTTCCATTCAGTTTTGAGTTCCTGGGAGTTAAACTGTGAAATGTACCAAATTTTGTGCTACTTGACATTTAACTTTTTATTTTTCTCTTTTTATTGATTGAAAAAGGTAACATTACGAGCCAGGTGGCTGAAATTGTAAGTCGTGTTTATGGCCCCAATACTGTACCAGTTAATTACGTGCCATTTGTTATTCATTGATTCCTAAATGTGTACCTGTCTTACAAAATGTCGATAAAACCACAAAAATAATCAAAGTTGACGAGCATGTAAGCTGTCGTAGAATCTACTAGGAGCTAAAGATGGAACATAGAGAAAATCTAAATCATTTGTACAAAGATGAGTTAAAAAACAAAAGGTTTGAGTGCCACACCAGTTGTTAATAAACATCATGGATCAAATTTCCAGCTGTAAGGCTTTAAGGTAACTGGGACTTCTGCGACGAGGAAAAATGAACTTATTTTGCAACAAATTTAAATAGTTCTCACTTAATTAAATTAAAACCAACGGAAGTAAAATTTTTACGTTAAATTATCTGCATATTTCTGTACCTGTTAATGTAAAACAATTCCCTTTCAAATTACAAATAAATCTAAATGAGCAATATTTAATCAATAACTATTTTTCATTGTCAAAGCCTGTTCTTAGATTTAGGTAAATTTTGCATAAAATCCATTGCATTTATAGCTATAAAATTGTACATGATTTTTGAAAACATAACAATCCTTAAAATAAACAAAATAAAATTTCAAAAATACATTTAAAAAATTATAAATTTAAGGATTTAAATTTCATGCAAAATTTGTTCTATATCTGAAATTTGTGAATGTTTATTTAAAAAAAAGTTCATTCACTTTGTTGAAAATTTGTAGATATAATAGTATACAAAACAACACATCTAAAGGTAAAGTAGATTTTGAGAAAGGTGTACTGGAATCACAAAAAAGAGCAATTTGAGAAAATTGCAAATAAAGATATTTTCTTCTATGATTTGTAAAACAATATATTTTTAATACAGTAAAAAGCCATACCATTATTAATTGGATTATTTTGCATCATTTCTGAGTTTTTAAATTGTCAATTAAATTTTGGACTATTTAGAAGTCTTTTTATGTACTTTTTCCTTACTTCAACATCACGTGTTACCAAAGATTCACACGTTTTTCCATCTGAAATACCAAAGTTTTATGTAATAAGATTTAATAATTTTACTTCACTTTAAACATCATCATTACAGGATATTACAGAATTCCTTACACATAATGTTATTGTTATAAAAATACACAAAGAAAATGTCTTTGATAAATTAAAAAAGGTAATTTGCAGTCTAATCTAAATGAAACTCTTTTTTTAAAAATTATAACAAAATAATCTCTTTTTGTATTCATGCATATGATTATTAATTTTATTTAAAATAAAACCAACAGTAACAAACATATAGAATGATTCATGAGCATTCAGATGCAGTTAGGAAGAACGTTAACTTAGGTAAAACGAAATGTCTGTTTTAAAAGCTGTGTGTTTAGTTTAGAATAATCTTCAAGGTGCGCTTTCTACTAAATTCACATGATTTATAGTTTAAGAACAACACTGAATATTTATAAATTGAATATTAGACATTATTAGCATTTCAAAAAACAAGTTTTTAAATTTTGTAACTTATCCTTTAAGTTTTCCGTAATTTTTGCACAAAAAATATAGAACTTTCAATAACCTTTTACATATAATGTAGAAAAATAACAATCTTTGCAGAGAAAAGTTAGTTTTTTGCAATAGTTTGTAAATAAAATACGGATTTGGAAGGAAGGTGTACCTGAATTAGAGTTACATCATATTTGTTTACAGTTTTAAAAATCCATTTCTAGCGTTCTATTTGTGGAATTTTCATAAATAATGCCTCTATGGATGCAGCAAAGTGACTTCTATTTTTGAAAAGAAAAAATTTAAAAAATGCGAAAATTTGAAGCCCTTTCACAACCCAGTTACTTTAATGAATCGGCAAAAATTCGACTAAATCCTTAAAAAGACGGTGAACATGGTTAGAGAAATTTTCCCCTTACAACAACAATGATCGAAAATGATCTTGGCCAAAGCAGCTCAAATGGTGGCTATGCATTTGGTAGATGCGCAAAGAATAACAATCATTATAATTCTTTCCATAGAGACAAACATTAAATTCGGATTCCTAATGTTAACAATTTAAACGTTTCAAGATAACAGGTCAACAAAAAAAGCCAGAATTGCCAAATAGATGAGGGACTGTGTTCCATCAGGACAACGCCAAACCACACACACATAAATCGAAATCGCAGGAAACTCCAGGAGCTTGATTGAAAAAAGTGTTGATTTATCTGCCATACACTCCAGACATGCATCAAGCAAATGCCAAGTTTTACTTGTATTACAACACTTCCTTGATGAGAAAAGAAATGCCACCAAGAGAAGATTCACAATCGGTTTTCACAGTTTAACACCAATAAGAACCAAAACACAGGCAATACAACACAAACAATACAATGCACAACAATCGCACCATACAACACAACATGTAAAGGACAGCACAACACGTAAAGACAACACAACAAATAAAGGACATCACAACATTTAAAGACAACACAACATGTAAAGACAACACAACATGTAAAGACAACACAACATGTAAAGACAACACAACATGTAAAGACAACACAACGAATAAAGGACAACACAACGAATAAAGGACAACACAACATGTAAAGGACAACACAACATGTAAAAGACAACACAACATGTAAATTGACAACACAACATATAAAGGACAATACAAAGTATAGTATTGCACATTCTTTGTTCCATTCAGTTTTGAGTTCCTGGGAGTTAAACTGTGAAATGTACCAAATTTTGTGCTACTTGACATTTAACTTTTTATTTTTCTCTTTTTATTGATTGAAAAAGGTAACATTACGAGCCAGGTGGCTGAAATTGTAAGTCGTGTTTATGGCCCCAATACTGTACCAGTTAATTACGTGCCATTTGTTATTCATTGATTCCTAAATGTGTACCTGTCTTACAAAATGTCGATAAAACCACAAAAATAATCAAAGTTGACGAGCATGTAAGCTGTCGTAGAATCTACTAGGAGCTAAAGATGGAACATAGAGAAAATCTAAATCATTTGTACAAAGATGAGTTAAAAAACAAAAGGTTTGAGTGCCACACCAGTTGTTAATAAACATCATGGATCAAATTTCCAGCTGTAAGGCTTTAAGGTAACTGGGACTTCTGCGACGAGGAAAAATGAACTTATTTTGCAACAAATTTAAATAGTTCTCACTTAATTAAATTAAAACCAACGGAAGTAAAATTTTTACGTTAAATTATCTGCATATTTCTGTACCTGTTAATGTAAAACAATTCCCTTTCAAATTACAAATAAATCTAAATGAGCAATATTTAATCAATAACTATTTTTCATTGTCAAAGCCTGTTCTTAGATTTAGGTAAATTTTGCATAAAATCCATTGCATTTATAGCTATAAAATTGTACATGATTTTTGAAAACATAACAATCCTTAAAATAAACAAAATAAAATTTCAAAAATACATTTAAAAAATTATAAATTTAAGGATTTAAATTTCATGCAAAATTTGTTCTATATCTGAAATTTGTGAATGTTTATTTAAAAAAAAGTTCATTCACTTTGTTGAAAATTTGTAGATATAATAGTATACAAAACAACACATCTAAAGGTAAAGTAGATTTTGAGAAAGGTGTACTGGAATCACAAAAAAGAGCAATTTGAGAAAATTGCAAATAAAGATATTTTCTTCTATGATTTGTAAAACAATATATTTTTAATACAGTAAAAAGCCATACCATTATTAATTGGATTATTTTGCATCATTTCTGAGTTTTTAAATTGTAAATTTGAAATTTTGGACTATTTAGAAGTCTTTTTAATTACTTTTTCCTTACTTCAACATCACGTGTTACCAAAGATTCACACGTTTTTCCATCTGAAATACCAAAGTTTTATGTAATAAGATTTAATAATTTTACTTCACTTTAAACATCATCATTACAGGATATTACAGAATTCCTTACACATAATGTTATTGTTATAAAAATACACAAAGAAAATGTCTTTGATAAATTAAAAAAGGTAATTTGAAGTCTAATCTAAATGAAACTCTTTTTTTAAAAATTATAACAAAATAATCTCTTTTTGTATTCATGCATATGATTATTAATTTTATTTAAAATAAAACCAACAGTAACAAACATATAGAATGATTCATGAGCATTCAGATGCAGTTAGGAAGAACGTTAACTTAGGTAAAACGAAATGTCTGTTTTAAAAGCTGTGTGTTTAATTTAGAATAATCTTCAAGGTGCGCTTTCTACTAAATTCACATGATTTATAGTTTAAGAACAACACTGAATATTTATAAATTGAATATTAGACATTATTAGCATTTCAAAAAACAAGTTTTTAAATTTTGTAACTTATCCTTTAAGTTTTCCGTAATTTTTGCACAAAAAATATAGAACTTTCAATAACCTTTTACATATAATGTAGAAAAATAACAATCTTTGCAGAGAAAAGTTAGTTTTTTGCAATAGTTTGTAAATAAAATACGGATTTGGAAAGAAGGTGTACCTGAATTAGAGTTACATCATATTTGTTTACAGTTTTAAAAATCCATTTCTAGCGTTCTATTTGTGGAATTTTCATAAATAATGCCTCTATGGATGCAGCAAAGTGACTTCTATTTTTGAAAAGAAAAAATTTAAAAAATGCGAAAATTTGAAGCCCTTTCACAACCCAGTTACTTTAATGAATCGGCAAAAATTCGACTAAATCCTTAAAAAGACGGTGAATATGGTTAGAGAAATTTTCCCCTTACAACAACAATGATCGAAAATGATCTTGGCCAAAGCAGCTCAAATGGTGGCTATGCATTTGGTAGATGCGCAAAGAAAAACAATCATTATAATTCTTTCCATAGAGACAAACATTAAATTCGGATTCCTAATGTTAACAATTTAAACGTTTCAAGATAACAGGTCAACAAAAAAAGCCAGAATTGCCAAATAGATGAGGGACTGTGTTCCATCAGGACAACGCCAAACCACACACACATCCATCGAAATCGCAGGAACTCCAGGAGCTTGATTGAAAAAAGTGTTGATTTATCTGCCATACACTCCAGACATGCATCAAGCAAATGCCAAGTTTTACTTGTATTACAACACTTCCTTGATGAGAAAAGAAATGCCACCAAGAGAAGATTCACAATCGGTTTTCACAGTTTAACACCAATAAGAACCAAAACACAGGCAATACAACACAAACAATACAATGCACAACAATCGCACCATACAACACAACATGTAAAGGACAGCACAACACGTAAAGACAACACAACAAATAAAGGACATCACAACATTTAAAGACAACACAACATGTAAAGACAACACAACATGTAAAGACAACACAACATGTAAAGACAACACAACATGTAAAGACAACACAACAATAAAGACAACACAACGAATAAAGGACAACACAACATGTAAAGGACAACACAACATGTAAAAGACAACACAACATGTAAATTGACAACACAACATATAAAGGACAATACAAAGTATAGTATTGCACATTCTTTGTTCCATTCAGTTTTGAGTTCCTGGGAGTTAAACTGTGAAATGTACCAAATTTTGTGCTACTTGACATTTAACTTTTTATTTTTCTCTTTTTATTGATTGAAAAAGGTAACATTACGAGCCAGGTGGCTGAAATTGTAAGTCGTGTTTATGGCCCCAATACTGTACCAGTTAATTACGTGCCATTTGTTATTCATTGATTCCTAAATGTGTACCTGTCTTACAAAATGTCGATAAAACCACAAAAATAATCAAAGTTGACGAGCATGTAAGCTGTCGTAGAATCTACTAGGAGCTAAAGATGGAACATAGAGAAAATCTAAATCATTTGTACAAAGATGAGTTAAAAAACAAAAGGTTTGAGTGCCACACCAGTTGTTAATAAACATCATGGATCAAATTTCCAGCTGTAAGGCTTTAAGGTAACTGGGACTTCTGCGACGAGGAAAAATGAACTTATTTTGCAACAAATTTAAATAGTTCTCACTTAATTAAATTAAAACCAACGGAAGTAAAATTTTTACGTTAAATTATCTGCATATTTCTGTACCTGTTAATGTAAAACAATTCCCTTTCAAATTACAAATAAATCTAAATGAGCAATATTTAATCAATAACTATTTTTCATTGTCAAAGCCTGTTCTTAGATTTAGGTAAATTTTGCATAAAATCCATTGCATTTATAGCTATAAAATTGTACATGATTTTTGAAAACATAACAATCCTTAAAATAAACAAAATAAAATTTCAAAAATACATTTAAAAAATTTTAAATTTAAGGATTTAAATTTCATGCAAAATTTGTTCTATATCTGAAATTTGTGAATGTTTATTTAAAAAAAAGTTCATTCACTTTGTTGAAAATTTGTAGATATAATAGTATACAAAACAACACATCTAAAGGTAAAGTAGATTTTGAGAAAGGTGTACTGGAATCACAAAAAAGAGCAATTTGAGAAAATTGCAAATAAAGATATTTTCTTCTATGATTTGTAAAACAATATATTTTTAATACAGTAAAAAGCCATACCATTATTAATTGGATTATTTTGCATCATTTCTGAGTTTTTAAATTGTAAATTTGAAATTTTGGACTATTTAGAAGTCTTTTTAATTACTTTTTCCTTACTTCAACATCACGTGTTACCAAAGATTCACACGTTTTTCCATCTGAAATACCAAAGTTTTATGTAATAAGATTTAATAATTTTACTTCACTTTAAACATCATCATTACAGGATATTACAGAATTCCTTACACATAATGTTATTGTTATAAAAATACACAAAGAAAATGTCTTTGATAAATTAAAAAAGGTAATTTGAAGTCTAATCTAAATGAAACTCTTTTTTTAAAAATTATAACAAAATAATCTCTTTTTGTATTCATGCATATGATTATTAATTTTATTTAAAATAAAACCAACAGTAACACACATATAGAATGATTCATGAGCATTCAGACGCAGTTAGGAAGAACGTTAACTTAGGTAAAACGAAATGTCTGTTTTAAAAGCTGTGTGTTTAATTTAGAATAATCTTCAAGGTCCGCTTTCTACTAAATTCACATGATTTATAGTTTAAGAAGAACACTGAATATTTATAAATTGAATATTAGACATTATTAGCATTTCAAAAAACAAGTTTTTAAATTTTGTAACTTATCCTTTAAGTTTTTCGTAATTTTTGCACAAAAAATATAGAACTTTCAATAACCTTTTACATATAATGTAGAAAAATAACAATCTTTGCAGAGAAAAGTTAGTTTTTTGCAATAGTTTGTAAATAAAATATGGATTTGGAAAGAAGGTGTACCTGAATTAGAGTTACATCATATTTGTTTACAGTTTTAAAAATCCATTTCTAGCGTTCTATTTGTCGAATTTTCATAAATAATGCCTCTATGGATGCAGCAAAGTGACTTCTATTTTTGAAAAGAAAAAATTTAAAAAATGCGAAAATTTGAAGCCCTTTCACAACCCAGTTACTTTAATGAATCGGCAAAAATTCGACTAAATCCTTAAAAAGACGGTGAATATGGTTAGAGAAATTTTCCCCTTACAACAACAATGATCGAAAATGATCTTGGCCAAAGCAGCTCAAATGGTGGCTATGCATTTGGTGGATGCGCAAAGAAAAACAATCATTATAATTCTTTCCATAGAGACAAACATTAAATTCGGATTCCTAATGTTAACAATTTAAACGTTTCAAGATAACAGGTCAACAAAAAAAGCCAGAATTGCCAAATAGATGAGGGACTGTGTTCCATCAGGACAACGCCAAACCACACACACATAATCGAAATCGCAGGAAACTCCAGGAGCTTGATTGAAAAAAGTGTTGATTTATCTGCCATACACTCCAGACATGCATCAAGCAAATGCCAAGTTTTACTTGTATTACAACACTTCCTTGATGAGAAAAGAAATGCCACCAAGAGAAGATTCACAATCGGTTTTCACAGTTTAACACCAATAAGAACCAAAACACAGGCAATACAACACAAACAATACAATGCACAACAATCGCACCATACAACACAACATGTAAAGGACAGCACAACACGTAAAGACAACACAACAAATAAAGGACATCACAACATGTAAAGACAACACAACATGTAAAGACAACACAACATGTAAAGACAACACAACATGTAAAGACAACACAACATGTAAAGACAACACAACGAATAAAGGACAACACAACGAATAAAGGACAACACAACATGTAAAGGACAACACAACATGTAAAAGACAACACAACATGTAAATTGACAACACAACATATAAAGGACAATACAAAGTATAGTATTGCACATTCTTTGTTCCATTCAGTTTTGAGTTCCTGGGAGTTAAACTGTGAAATGTACCAAATTTTGTGCTACTTGACATTTAACTTTTTATTTTTCTCTTTTTATTGATTGAAAAAGGTAACATTACGAGCCAGGTGGCTGAAATTGTAAGTCGTGTTTATGGCCCCAATACTGTACCAGTTAATTACGTGCCATTTGTTATTCATTGATTCCTAAATGTGTACCTGTCTTACAAAATGTCGATAAAACCACAAAAATAATCAAAGTTGACGAGCATGTAAGCTGTCGTAGAATCTACTAGGAGCTAAAGATGGAACATAGAGAAAATCTAAATCATTTGTACAAAGATGAGTTAAAAAACAAAAGGTTTGAGTGCCACACCAGTTGTTAATAAACATCATGGATCAAATTTCCAGCTGTAAGGCTTTAAGGTAACTGGGACTTCTGCGACGAGGAAAAATGAACTTATTTTGCAACAAATTTAAATAGTTCTCACTTAATTAAATTAAAACCAACGGAAGTAAAATTTTTACGTTAAATTATCTGCATATTTCTGTACCTGTTAATGTAAAACAATTCCCTTTCAAATTACAAATAAATCTAAATGAGCAATATTTAATCAATAACTATTTTTCATTGTCAAAGCCTGTTCTTAGATTTAGGTAAATTTTGCATAAAATCCATTGCATTTATAGCTATAAAATTGTACATGATTTTTGAAAACATAACAATCCTTAAAATAAACAAAATAAAATTTCAAAAATACATTTAAAAAATTTTAAATTTAAGGATTTAAATTTCATGCAAAATTTGTTCTATATCTGAAATTTGTGAATGTTTATTTAAAAAAAAGTTCATTCACTTTGTTGAAAATTTGTAGATATAATAGTATACAAAACAACACATCTAAAGGTAAAGTAGATTTTGAGAAAGGTGTACTGGAATCACAAAAAAGAGCAATTTGAGAAAATTGCAAATAAAGATATTTTCTTCTATGATTTGTAAAACAATATATTTTTAATACAGTAAAAAGCCATACCATTATTAATTGGATTATTTTGCATCATTTCTGAGTTTTTAAATTGTAAATTTGAAATTTTGGACTATTTAGAAGTCTTTTTAATTACTTTTTCCTTACTTCAACATCACGTGTTACCAAAGATTCACACGTTTTTCCATCTGAAATACCAAAGTTTTATGTAATAAGATTTAATAATTTTACTTCACTTTAAACATCATCATTACAGGATATTACAGAATTCCTTACACATAATGTTATTGTTATAAAAATACACAAAGAAAATGTCTTTGATAAATTAAAAAAGGTAATTTGAAGTCTAATCTAAATGAAACTCTTTTTTTAAAAATTATAACAAAATAATCTCTTTTTGTATTCATGCATATGATTATTAATTTTATTTAAAATAAAACCAACAGTAACAAACATATAGAATGATTCATGAGCATTCAGATGCAGTTAGGAAGAACGTTAACTTAGGTAAAACGAAATGTCTGTTTTAAAAGCTGTGTGTTTAATTTAGAATAATCTTCAAGGTGCGCTTTCTACTAAATTCACATGATTTATAGTTTAAGAACAACACTGAATATTTATAAATTGAATATTAGACATTATTAGCATTTCAAAAAACAAGTTTTTAAATTTTGTAACTTATCCTTTAAGTTTTCCGTAATTTTTGCACAAAAAATATAGAACTTTCAATAACCTTTTACATATAATGTAGAAAAATAACAATCTTTGCAGAGAAAAGTTAGTTTTTTGCAATAGTTTGTAAATAAAATACGGATTTGGAAAGAAGGTGTACCTGAATTAGAGTTACATCATATTTGTTTACAGTTTTAAAAATCCATTTCTAGCGTTCTATTTGTGGAATTTTCATAAATAATGCCTCTATGGATGCAGCAAAGTGACTTCTATTTTTGAAAAGAAAAAATTTAAAAAATGCGAAAATTTGAAGCCCTTTCACAACCCAGTTACTTTAATGAATCGGCAAAAATTCGACTAAATCCTTAAAAAGACGGTGAATATGGTTAGAGAAATTTTCCCCTTACAACAACAATGATCGAAAATGATCTTGGCCAAAGCAGCTCAAATGGTGGCTATGCATTTGGTAGATGCGCAAAGAAAAACAATCATTATAATTCTTTCCATAGAGACAAACATTAAATTCGGATTCCTAATGTTAACAATTTAAACGTTTCAAGATAACAGGTCAACAAAAAAAGCCAGAATTGCCAAATAGATGAGGGACTGTGTTCCATCAGGACAACGCCAAACCACACACACATAATCGAAATCGCAGGAAACTCCAGGAGCTTGATTGAAAAAAGTGTTGATTTATCTGCCATACACTCCAGACATGCATCAAGCAAATGCCAAGTTTTACTTGTATTACAACACTTCCTTGATGAGAAAAGAAATGCCACCAAGAGAAGATTCACAATCGGTTTTCACAGTTTAACACCAATAAGAACCAAAACACAGGCAATACAACACAAACAATACAATGCACAACAATCGCACCATACAACACAACATGTAAAGGACAGCACAACACGTAAAGACAACACAACAAATAAAGGACATCACAACATTTAAAGACAACACAACATGTAAAGACAACACAACATGTAAAGACAACACAACATGTAAAGACAACACAACATGTAAAGACAACACAACAATAAAGGACAACACAACGAATAAAGGACAACACAACATGTAAAGGACAACACAACATGTAAAAGACAACACAACATGTAAATTGACAACACAACATATAAAGGACAATACAAAGTATAGTATTGCACATTCTTTGTTCCATTCAGTTTTGAGTTCCTGGGAGTTAAACTGTGAAATGTACCAAATTTTGTGCTACTTGACATTTAACTTTTTATTTTTCTCTTTTTATTGATTGAAAAAGGTAACATTACGAGCCAGGTGGCTGAAATTGTAAGTCGTGTTTATGGCCCCAATACTGTACCAGTTAATTACGTGCCATTTGTTATTCATTGATTCCTAAATGTGTACCTGTCTTACAAAATGTCGATAAAACCACAAAAATAATCAAAGTTGACGAGCATGTAAGCTGTCGTAGAATCTACTAGGAGCTAAAGATGGAACATAGAGAAAATCTAAATCATTTGTACAAAGATGAGTTAAAAAACAAAAGGTTTGAGTGCCACACCAGTTGTTAATAAACATCATGGATCAAATTTCCAGCTGTAAGGCTTTAAGGTAACTGGGACTTCTGCGACGAGGAAAAATGAACTTATTTTGCAACAAATTTAAATAGTTCTCACTTAATTAAATTAAAACCAACGGAAGTAAAATTTTTACGTTAAATTATCTGCATATTTCTGTACCTGTTAATGTAAAACAATTCCCTTTCAAATTACAAATAAATCTAAATGAGCAATATTTAATCAATAACTATTTTTCATTGTCAAAGCCTGTTCTTAGATTTAGGTAAATTTTGCATAAAATCCATTGCATTTATAGCTATAAAATTGTACATGATTTTTGAAAACATAACAATCCTTAAAATAAACAAAATAAAATTTCAAAAATACATTTAAAAAATTTTAAATTTAAGGATTTAAATTTCATGCAAAATTTGTTCTATATCTGAAATTTGTGAATGTTTATTTAAAAAAAAGTTCATTCACTTTGTTGAAAATTTGTAGATATAATAGTATACAAAACAACACATCTAAAGGTAAAGTAGATTTTGAGAAAGGTGTACTGGAATCACAAAAAAGAGCAATTTGAGAAAATTGCAAATAAAGATATTTTCTTCTATGATTTGTAAAACAATATATTTTTAATACAGTAAAAAGCCATACCATTATTAATTGGATTATTTTGCATCATTTCTGAGTTTTTAAATTGTAAATTTGAAATTTTGGACTATTTAGAAGTCTTTTTAATTACTTTTTCCTTACTTCAACATCACGTGTTACCAAAGATTCACACGTTTTTCCATCTGAAATACCAAAGTTTTATGTAATAAGATTTAATAATTTTACTTCACTTTAAACATCATCATTACAGGATATTACAGAATTCCTTACACATAATGTTATTGTTATAAAAATACACAAAGAAAATGTCTTTGATAAATTAAAAAAGGTAATTTGAAGTCTAATCTAAATGAAACTCTTTTTTTAAAAATTATAACAAAATAATCTCTTTTTGTATTCATGCATATGATTATTAATTTTATTTAAAATAAAACCAACAGTAACAAACATATAGAATGATTCATGAGCATTCAGATGCAGTTAGGAAGAACGTTAACTTAGGTAAAACGAAATGTCTGTTTTAAAAGCTGTGTGTTTAATTTAGAATAATCTTCAAGGTGCGCTTTCTACTAAATTCACATGATTTATAGTTTAAGAACAACACTGAATATTTATAAATTGAATATTAGACATTATTAGCATTTCAAAAAACAAGTTTTTAAATTTTGTAACTTATCCTTTAAGTTTTCCGTAATTTTTGCACAAAAAATATAGAACTTTCAATAACCTTTTACATATAATGTAGAAAAATAACAATCTTTGCAGAGAAAAGTTAGTTTTTTGCAATAGTTTGTAAATAAAATACGGATTTGGAAGAAGGTGTACCTGAATTAGAGTTACATCATATTTGTTTACAGTTTTAAAAATCCATTTCTAGCGTTCTATTTGTGAATTTTCATAAATAATGCCTCTATGGATGCAGCAAAGTGACTTCTATTTTTGAAAAGAAAAAATTTAAAAAATGCGAAAATTTGAAGCCCTTTCACAACCCAGTTACTTTAATGAATCGGGAAAAATTCGACTAAATCCTTAAAAAGACGGTGAATATGGTTAGAGAAATTTTCCCCTTACAACAACAATGATCGAAAATGATCTTGGCCAAAGCAGCTCAAATGGTGGCTATGGATTTGGTAGATGCGCAAAGAAAAACAATCATTGTAATTCTTTCCATAGAGACAAACATTAAATTCGGGTTCCTAATGTTAACAATTTAAACGTTTCAAGATAACAGGTCAACAAAAAAAGCCAGAATTGCCAAATAGATGAGGGACTGTGTTCCATCAGGACAACGCCAAACCACACACACATCCATCGAAATCGCAGGAAACTCCAGGAGCTTGATTGAAAAAAAGTGTTGATTTATCTGCCATACACTCCAGACATGCATCAAGCAAATGCCAAGTTTTACTTGTATTACAACACTTCCTTGATGAGAAAAGAAATGCCACCAAGAGAAGATTCACAATCGGTTTTCACAGTTTAACACCAATAAGAACCAAAACACAGGCAATACAACACAAACAATACAATGCACAACAATCGCACCATACAACACAACATGTAAAGGACAGCACAACACGTAAAGACAACACAACAAATAAAGGACATCACAACATGTAAAGACAACACAACATGTAAAGACAACACAACGAATAAAGACAGCACAACATGTAAAGACAGCACAACACGTAAAGACAACACAACAAATAAAGACATCACAACATGTAAAGACAACACAACATGTAAAGACAACACAACGAATAAAGGACAGCACAACATGTAAAGGACAACACAACATGTAAAGGACAACACAACATGTAAAGACAACACAACATATAAAGGACAATACAAAGTATAGTATTGCACATTCTTTGTTCCATTCAGTTTTGAGTTCCTGGGAGTTAAACTGTGAAATGTACCAAATTTTGTGCTACTTGACATTTAACTTTTTATTTTTCTCTTTTTATTGATTGAAAAAGTAACATTACGAGCCAGGTGGCTGAAATTGTAAGTCGTGTTTATGGCCCATTACTGTACCAGTCAATTACGTGCCATTTTTATTCATTGATTCCTTAAATGTGTACCTGTCTTACAAAATGTCGATAAAACCACAAAAATAATCAAAGTTCACGAGCATGTAAGCTGTCGTAGAATCTACTAGGAGCTAAAGATGGAACATAGAGAAAATCTAAATCATTTGTACAAAGATGAGTTAAAAAACAAAATGTTTGAATGCTACACCAGTTGTTAATAAACATCATTGTTTACAGTTTTAAAAATCCATTTCTAGCGTTCTATTTGTCGGATTTCATAAATAATGCCTCTATGGATGCAGCAAAGTGACTTCTATTTTTGAGAGAAAAAATTTTAAAAATGCGAAAATTTGAAGCCCTTTCACAACCCAGTTACTTTAATGAATCGGGAAAAATTCGACTAAATCCTTAAAAAGACGGTGAATATGGTTAGAGAAATTTTCCCCTTACAACAACAATGATCGAAAATGATCTTGGCCAAAGCAGCTCAAATGGTGGCTATGCATTTGGTGGATGCGCAAAGAAAAACAATCATTATAATTCTTTCCATAGAGACAAACATTAAATTCGGATTCCTAATGTTAACAATTTAAACGTTTCAAGATAACAGGTCAACAAAAAAGCCAGAATTGCCAAATAGATGAGGGACTGTGTTCCATCAGGACAACGCCAAACCACACACACATCCATCGAAATCGCAGGAACTCCAGGAGCTTGATTGAAAAAAGTGTTGATTTATCTGCCATACACTCCAGACATGCATCAAGCAAATGCCAAGTTTTACTTGTATTACAACACTTCCTTGATGAGAAAAGAAACTCCACCAAGAGAAGATTCACAATCGGTTTTCACAGTTTAACACCAATAAGAACCAAAACACAGGCAATACAACACAAACAATACAATGCACAACAATCGCACCATACAACACAACATGTAAAGGACAGCACAACACGTAAAGACAACACAACAAATAAAGGACATCACAACATGTAAAGACAACACAACATGTAAAGACAACACAACATGTAAAGACAACACAACATGTAAAGACAACACAACATGTAAAGACAACACAACGAATAAAGGACAACACAACGAATAAAGGACAACACAACATGTAAAGGACAACACAACATGTAAAAGACAACACAACATGTAAATTGACAACACAACATATAAAGGACAATACAAAGTATAGTATTGCACATTCTTTGTTCCATTCAGTTTTGAGTTCCTGGGAGTTAAACTGTGAAATGTACCAAATTTTGTGCTACTTGACATTTAACTTTTTATTTTTCTCTTTTTATTGATTGAAAAAGGTAACATTACGAGCCAGGTGGCTGAAATTGTAAGTCGTGTTTATGGCCCCAATACTGTACCAGTTAATTACGTGCCATTTGTTATTCATTGATTCCTAAATGTGTACCTGTCTTACAAAATGTCGATAAAACCACAAAAATAATCAAAGTTGACGAGCATGTAAGCTGTCGTAGAATCTACTAGGAGCTAAAGATGGAACATAGAGAAAATCTAAATCATTTGTACAAAGATGAGTTAAAAAACAAAAGGTTTGAGTGCCACACCAGTTGTTAATAAACATCATGGATCAAATTTCCAGCTGTAAGGCTTTAAGGTAACTGGGACTTCTGCGACGAGGAAAAATGAACTTATTTTGCAACAAATTTAAATAGTTCTCACTTAATTAAATTAAAACCAACGGAAGTAAAATTTTTACGTTAAATTATCTGCATATTTCTGTACCTGTTAATGTAAAACAATTCCCTTTCAAATTACAAATAAATCTAAATGAGCAATATTTAATCAATAACTATTTTTCATTGTCAAAGCCTGTTCTTAGATTTAGGTAAATTTTGCATAAAATCCATTGCATTTATAGCTATAAAATTGTACATGATTTTTGAAAACATAACAATCCTTAAAATAAACAAAATAAAATTTCAAAAATACATTTAAAAAATTATAAATTTAAGGATTTAAATTTCATGCAAAATTTGTTCTATATCTGAAATTTGTGAATGTTTATTTAAAAAAAAGTTCATTCACTTTGTTGAAAATTTGTAGATATAATAGTATACAAAACAACACATCTAAAGGTAAAGTAGATTTTGAGAAAGGTGTACTGGAATCACAAAAAAGAGCAATTTGAGAAAATTGCAAATAAAGATATTTTCTTCTATGATTTGTAAAACAATATATTTTTAATACAGTAAAAAGCCATACCATTATTAATTGGATTATTTTGCATCATTTCTGAGTTTTTAAATTGTAAATTTGAAATTTTGGACTATTTAGAAGTCTTTTTAATTACTTTTTCCTTACTTCAACATCACGTGTTACCAAAGATTCACACGTTTTTCCATCTGAAATACCAAAGTTTTATGTAATAAGATTTAATAATTTTACTTCACTTTAAACATCATCATTACAGGATATTACAGAATTCCTTACACATAATGTTATTGTTATAAAAATACACAAAGAAAATGTCTTTGATAAATTAAAAAAGGTAATTTGAAGTCTAATCTAAATGAAACTCTTTTTTTAAAAATTATAACAAAATAATCTCTTTTTGTATTCATGCATATGATTATTAATTTTATTTAAAATAAAACCAACAGTAACAAACATATAGAATGATTCATGAGCATTCAGATGCAGTTAGGAAGAACGTTAACTTAGGTAAAACGAAATGTCTGTTTTAAAAGCTGTGTGTTTAATTTAGAATAATCTTCAAGGTGCGCTTTCTACTATATTCACATGATTTATAGTTTAAGAACAACACTGAATATTTATAAATTGAATATTAGACATTATTAGCATTTCAAAAAACAAGTTTTTAAATTTTGTAACTTATCCTTTAAGTTTTCCGTAATTTTTGCACAAAAAATATAGAACTTTCAATAACCTTTTACATATAATGTAGAAAAATAACAATCTTTGCAGAGAAAAGTTAGTTTTTTGCAATAGTTTGTAAATAAAATACGGATTTGGAAGGAAGGTGTACCTGAATTAGAGTTACATCATATTTGTTTACAGTTTTAAAAATCCATTTCTAGCGTTCTATTTGTGGAATTTTCATAAATAATGCCTCTATGGATGCAGCAAAGTGACTTCTATTTTTGAAAAGAAAAAATTTAAAAAATGCGAAAATTTGAAGCCCTTTCACAACCCAGTTACTTTAATGAATCGGCAAAAATTCGACTAAATCCTTAAAAAGACGGTGAATATGGTTAGAGAAATTTTCCCCTTACAACAACAATGATCGAAAATGATCTTGGCCAAAGCAGCTCAAATGGTGGCTATGCATTTGGTAGATGCGCAAAGAAAAACAATCATTATAATTCTTTCCATAGAGACAAACATTAAATTCGGATTCCTAATGTTAACAATTTAAACGTTTCAAGATAACAGGTCAACAAAAAAAGCCAGAATTGCCAAATAGATGAGGGACTGTGTTCCATCAGGACAACGCCAAACCACACACACATAAATCGAAATCGCAGGAAACTCCAGGAGCTTGATTGAAAAAAGTGTTGATTTATCTGCCATACACTCCAGACATGCATCAAGCAAATGCCAAGTTTTACTTGTATTACAACACTTCCTTGATGAGAAAAGAAACTCCACCAAGAGAAGATTCACAATCGGTTTTCACAGTTTAACACCAATAAGAACCAAAACACAGGCAATACAACACAAACAATACAATGTACAACAATCGCACCATACAACACAACATGTAAAGGACAGCACAACACGTAAAGACAACACAACAAATAAAGGACATCACAACATTAAAGACAACACAACATTAAAGACAACAAAATAAAGACAACACAACATGTAAAGACAACACAACATGTAAAGACAACACAACATGTAAAGACAACACAACATGTAAAGACAACACAACGAATAAAGGACAACACAACATGTAAAGACAACACAACATGTAAAGACAACACAACATGTAAATTGACAACACAACATATAAAGGACAATACAAAGTATAGTATTGCACATTCTTTGTTCCATTCAGTTTTGAGTTCCTGGGAGTTAAACTGTGAAATGTACCAAATTTTGTGCTACTTGACATTTAACTTTTTATTTTTCTCTTTTTATTGATTGAAAAAGGTAACATTACGAGCCAGGTGGCTGAAATTGTAAGTCGTGTTTATGGCCCCAATACTGTACCAGTTAATTACGTGCCATTTGTTATTCATTGATTCCTAAATGTGTACCTGTCTTACAAAATGTCGATAAAACCACAAAAATAATCAAAGTTGACGAGCATGTAAGCTGTCGTAGAATCTACTAGGAGCTAAAGATGGAACATAGAGAAAATCTAAATCATTTGTACAAAGATGAGTTAAAAAACAAAATGTTTGAATGCCACACCAGTTGTTAATAAACATCATTGTTTACAGTTTTAAAAATCCATTTCTAGCGTTCTATTTGTCGGATTTTCATAAATAATGCCTCTATGGATGCAGCAAAGTGACTTCTATTTTTGAGGAGAAAAAATTTTAAAAATGCGAAAATTTGAAGCCTTTCACAACCCAGTTACTTTAATGAATCGGGAAAAAAATTCGACTAAATCCTTAAAAAGACGGTGAATATGGTTACAGAAATTTTCCCCTTACAACAACAATGATCGAAAATGATCTTGGTCAAAGCAGCTCAAATGGTGGCTATGCATTTGGTGGATGCGCAAAGAAAAACAATCATTATAATTCTTTCCATAGAGACAAACATTAAATTCGGATTCCTAATGTTAACTATTTAAACGTTTCAAGATAACAGGTCAACAAAAAAGCCAGAATTGCCAAATAGATGAGGGACTGTGTTCCATCAGGACAACGCCAAACCACACACACATTCATCGAAATCGCAAGAAACTCCAGGAGCTTGATTGAAAAAAGTGTTGATTTATCTGCCATACACTCCAGACATGCATCAAGCAAATGCCAAGTTTTAATTGTACTACAAAACATCCTTGATGAGAAAAGAAATGCCACCAAAAGAAGATTCACAATCGGTTTTCACAGTTTAACACCAATAAGAACCAAAACACAGCAATACAAAAAACACAGGCAATACAACACAAACAATACAATGCACAACAATCGCACCATACAACACAACATGTAAAGACAGCACAACACGTAAAGACAACACAACAAATAAAGGACATCACAACATGTAAAGACAACACAACATGTAAAGACAACACAACATGTAAAGACAACACAACATGTAAAGACAACACAAAATAAAGACAACACAACATTAAAGACAACACAACGAATAAAGGACAACACAACATGTAAAGGACAACACAACATGTAAAAGGACAACACAACATGTAAATTGACAACACAACATATAAAGGACAATACAAAGTATAGTATTGCACATTCTTTGTTCCATTCAGTTTTGAGTTCCTGGGAGTTAAACTGTGAAAGTACCAAATTTTGTGCTACTTGACATTTAACTTTTTATTTTTCTCTTTTTATTGATTGAAAAAGGTAACATTACGAGCCAGGTGGCTGAAATTGTAAGTCGTGTTTATGGCCCAATACTGTACCAGTTAATTACGTGCCATTTGTTATTCATTGATTCCTAAATGTGTACCTGTCTTACAAAATGTCGATAAAACCACAAAAATAATCAAAGTTGACGAGCATGTAAGCTGTCGTAGAATCTACTAGGAGCTAAAGATGGAACATAGAGAAAATCTAAATCATTTGTACAAAGATGAGTTAAAAAACAAAAGGTTTGAGTGCCACACCAGTTGTTAATAAACATCATGGATCAAATTTCCAGCTGTAAGGCTTTAAGGTAACTGGGACTTCTGCGACGAGGAAAAATGAACTTATTTTGCAACAAATTTAAATAGTTCTCACTTAATTAAATTAAAACCAACGGAAGTAAAATTTTTACGTTAAATTATCTGCATATTTCTGTACCTGTTAATGTAAAACAATTCCCTTTCAAATTACAAATAAATCTAAATGAGCAATATTTAATCAATAACTATTTTTCATTGTCAAAGCCTGTTCTTAGATTTAGGTAAATTTTGCATAAAATCCATTGCATTTATAGCTATAAAATTGTACATGATTTTTGAAAACATAACAATCCTTAAAATAAACAAAATAAAATTTCAAAAATACATTTAAAAAATTATAAATTTAAGGATTTAAATTTCATGCAAAATTTGTTCTATATCTGAAATTTGTGAATGTTTATTTAAAAAAAAGTTCATTCACTTTGTTGAAAATTTGTAGATATAATAGTATACAAAACAACACATCTAAAGGTAAAGTAGATTTTGAGAAAGGTGTACTGGAATCACAAAAAAGAGCAATTTGAGAAAAATTGCAAATAAAGATATTTTCTTCTATGATTTGTAAAACAATATATTTTTAATACAGTAAAAAGCCATACCATTATTAATTGGATTATTTTGCATCATTTCTGAGTTTTTAAATTGTAAATTTGAAATTTTGGACTATTTAGAAGTCTTTTTAATTACTTTTTCCTTACTTCAACATCACGTGTTACCAAAGATTCACACGTTTTTCCATCTGAAATACCAAAGTTTTATGTAATAAGATTTAATAATTTTACTTCACTTTAAACATCATCATTACAGGATATTACAGAATTCCTTACACATAATGTTATTGTTATAAAAATACACAAAGAAAATGTCTTTGATAAATTAAAAAAGGTAATTTGAGTCTAATCTAAATGAAACTCTTTTTTTAAAAATTATAACAAAATAATCTCTTTTTGTATTCATGCATATGATTATTAATTTTATTTAAAATAAAACCAACAGTAACAAACATATAGAATGATTCATGAGCATTCAGATGCAGTTAGGAAGAACGTTAACTTAGGTAAAACGAAATGTCTGTTTTAAAAGCTGTGTGTTTAATTTAGAATAATCTTCAAGGTGCGCTTTCTACTAAATTCACATGATTTATAGTTTAAGAACAACACTGAATATTTATAAATTGAATATTAGACATTATTAGCATTTCAAAAAACAAGTTTTTAAATTTTGTAACTTATCCTTTAAGTTTTCCGTAATTTTTGCACAAAAAATATAGAACTTTCAATAACCTTTTACATATAATGTAGAAAAATAACAATCTTTGCAGAGAAAAGTTAGTTTTTTGCAATAGTTTGTAAATAAAAATACGGATTTGGAAGAAGGTGTACCTGAATTAGAGTTACATCATATTTGTTTACAGTTTTAAAAATCCATTTCTAGCGTTCTATTTGTCGAATTTTCATAAATAATGCCTCTATGGATGCAGCAAAGTGACTTCTATTTTTGAAAAGAAAAAATTTAAAAAATGCGAAAATTTGAAGCCCTTTCACAACCCAGTTACTTTAATGAATCGGAAAAATTCGACTAAATCCTTAAAAAGACGGTGAATATGGTTAGAGAAATTTTCCCCTTACAACAACAATGATCGAAAATGATCTTGGCCAAAGCAGCTCAAATGGTGGCTATGCATTTGGTGGATGCGCAAAGAAAACAATCATTATAATTCTTTCCATAGAGACAAACATTAAATTCGGATTCCTAATGTTAACAATTTAAACGTTTCAAGATAACAGGTCAACAAAAAAGCCAGAATTGCCAAATAGATGAGGGACTGTGTTCCATCAGGACAACGCCAAACCAAACACACATCCATCGAAATCGCAGGAACTCCAGGAGCTTGATTGAAAAAAGTGTTGATTTATCTGCCATACACTCCAGACATGCATCAAGCAAATGCCAAGTTTTACTTGTATTACAACACTTCCTTGATGAGAAAAGAAATGCCACCAAGAGAAGATTCACAATCAGGTTTTCACAGTTTAACACCAATAAGAACCAAAACACAGGCAATACAACACAAACAATACAATGCACAACAATCGCACCATACAACACAACATGTAAAGGACAGCACAACACGTAAAGACAACACAACAAATAAAGGACATCACAACATGTAAAGACAACACAACATGTAAAGACAACACAACATAAAGACAACACAACATGTAAAGACAACACAACATGTAAAGACAACACAACAATAAAGACAACACAACATGTAAAGACAACACAACATGTAAAGACAACACAACGAATAAAGGACAACACAACATGTAAAGGACAACACAACATGTAAAAGACAACACAACATGTAAATGACAACACAACATATAAAGGACAATACAAAGTATAGTATTGCACATTCTTTGTTCCATTCAGTTTTGAGTTCCTGGGAGTTAAACTGTGAAATGTACCAAATTTTGTGCTACTTGACATTTAAACTTTTATTTTTCTCTTTTTATTGATTGAAAAAGGTAACATTACGAGCCAGGTGGCTGAAATTGTAAGTCGTGTTTATGGCCCAATACTGTACCAGTTAATTACGTGCCATTTTGTTATTCATTGATTCCTAAATGTGTACCTGTCTTACAAAATGTCGATAAAACCACAAAAATAATCAAAGTTGACGAGCATGTAAGCTGTCGTAGAATCTACTAGGAGCTAAAGATGGAACATAGAGAAAATCTAAATCATTTGTACAAAGATGAGTTAAAAAACAAAATGTTTGATGCCACACCAGTTGTTAATAAACATCATTGTTTACAGTTTAAAAATCCATTTTCTAGCGTTCTATTTGTCGGATATTCATAAATAATGCCTCTATGGATGCAGCAAAGTGACTTCTATTTTGAGGAGAAAAAATTTTAAAAATGCGAAAATTTGAAGCCCTTTCACAACCCAGTTACTTTAATGAATCGGGAAAAATTCGACTAAATCCTTAAAAAGACGTGAATATGGTTACAGAAATTTTCCCCTTACAACAACAATGATCGAAATGATCTTGGTCAAAGCAGCTCAAATGGTGGCTATGCATTTGGTGGATGC
>BMAO01005072.1:0-123866 GCA_019973975.1 Trichonephila clavata | reverse complement strand
CGTACAGAACTTCTAATGGAACGAAAAAGACGATTCTTGGAGCAAGGAGGGAGTGTTCTGTCGCATTTCATTCGAATGCCGACCCTTCATCTGAAGCTCTCCGAGAATGTTTGGCCAATTCTCTCTTTTTTTCTTCCTTTCTCTCTTCTTCCTTCAGAGCCTCCAGTGGCCTCCTAATTAAGACAGTTAAGGAGAGCCCTTCCTCCCTTCTTTTTTGCCCTCCGGGGATGACTTTTCTCCCCCCCCGTCTTTTTTTTTTTCTCCCTTGAGAAAATAGTGGCGTTCACTCAAATAGACCTGATATTTTCTGAGGGATTTTATTGTCGAAGTAAAGGAGATTTGCTGTAGTTAGTTAAGAACTCGGATTACTGGTTTAGTTTTCAAATTAATCCAGAGTACGATTGTCTCTTAGGTATAGCGATATATAATATAACGATTCATTGCTCCGGAAAATAAAGGGTTAAATAATTTTACAAGGTGTTGGATTTGAAGACTAGTATAAATCACAATTTGAAATTATTGTTTGAAAAAAGGAACAGTGAAATAGTTTTGTTAGTTGCTCAGGCTCAACTTCAAGTCCAGAAATCATTGGATCGAAACACTGTTTCTACCTGAGACATGGAATGAAATACCTATTAAATTCAAGCAGGTGTGAGAATTGTCCTCGTTACCTTTATGCGCTAAGAAATTAAGCGGTTCTTCGCAGTTAGATGTCTATTTGCAAATTAGAAACAATATTAATGTAATCTATTTTTCCTAGATTTATATATCTATTTCTCAGGTAAATATGTTACGGTTTACTTTCTTGCGGAGTTTTTTTGCCAGTAGTTGTGGTTTCAAATCGTTATTCTATTAGAGGTTGTTATGTGAATCATTCAGTTATTGCTCTTTAAATCAAATTTGGCCTCAAATATAATAGAAGTAGAAGTAAGAAGTCCAACATGATATAGAAATTTAATGAATGAAGTACTTTTCAGGTTTCATTTTCTTCTTTTACTTGTGTTACAACTTATGAAATTCATCACCAATAGGTCTTATTAAGCTTATTGTGTATCTTTAATTCAAGCAAACAAGGTTGTCCTGTTTATGATCCTGAATTTTGTCATTTGTGTTGATATAATTGAATTTATAACTATTATTTCTTTCAGATATGCATCGTGTTACTTGAGTTTGATAATCCAGTACATCTTAGCTTAATCTTCTATTGATCCTTCTCTTTTCTGTACCCAGTT
The DNA here is from genome assembly GCA_019973975.1 of Trichonephila clavata. NCBI lineage: Eukaryota > Metazoa > Arthropoda > Arachnida > Araneae > Nephilidae > Trichonephila > Trichonephila clavata. The sequence goes on along the minus strand of BMAO01005072.1, from coordinate 122,634 downwards.
TTTCAATGTTTTAGTTTGTTTTTTGCAAGAGTGTATAACTAATCTATTTATAAAATTTTCCTATTATCAATCTATTCTTTGAGTTTAACCTATTTACAGTGTACATCACTATCAGAAAAGTAAATAAGTGTAAGGTATAAGGCAATGTCATTGTAGAAGAGCACACCAAGCTCAACACTCGATATGAAACGAGAAGAAAGAAAAATGCATAAAAGCTCAGCACCTACTCTCAAATACCATATCTTACCAACCCTACGTGCTTCGTTCCAGTTGAGCGTCAGTTCCACTTGATTAGTTTCTCAAAACCGCTTACTCTTCTTTGAACATTATGAAAAAGAAAAACACTCCCCCCAAAAATACCGTTAGAAAAGTATATTCCATTTCTTCCCGTTTTAAATTGCATTTTCATCTCTCCCTACCTCCCACCCTAGGAATCTTTCTTCAGGTATAAATATACCTCTTGGGGGAACGACGTATAGGGGAGGGAGGACCGAGAAATCCGGTCGTTCCTGACAGACGACATTTCTGCTGGATTCAGAGAAGTGTCACCCTCCTGTCAATGTCGTCACAACTCCACTCCACTCCTTCCGATACAAAGAAAGAGTCGAAGAGAGGGGAGACGAAAAGTAAATAAATAAAACAAAATTTCGATTTCGAGTTGGAAGAAAAAGAAAAACTGAAGAGGGGAAGGCAGTGGAAGTATCTGGATTGAAAACCAATTCCATTCGCTTTAAAGTAGGTATCTATGAAGCTAACTTAATAAATCTGAGGTTAAGATAAACTGGATAAAAATTTCTGGACGTTCCCACTGCCCAGTAATCTTCTTTTCCCGGCAAACAGCAAAAATCTTCTGTCCCTTTCCTTGTGGTTTTATATTTTTTTCTTCCTTCCTTTCCCAACAAGCTGTTGTCATATTTTTTCCATCCTATCGTATACTTTTAAATGATGAATCCATACATATGGTTATCGAAAAAAAATTTTTACGGAGCTGAATAAGTTGGGTTATGTATTTCTTACTTTGATCTCTGAAGGTGACGGACGATCTTTTAATAGAATCTATCTAGTATTTCTGTAATCTAATCCACATTCGTTCAGAACTTTAGAATAACCTTCTAACTCTCCAAGATTAAATAGTCAAGAATATGTCTGGAGTTGCTGTCAATCTATATAATCATGGAAACAGATATTTCAAGAATAAGCGTATGCGTAATCTGCTTAACAACTTTAATGCTTTTATTTTAACTATTAAATAGCATCTCGGGGAAGATCTAACCCTAATCTCGGCAAAATATTGTGGAATTTATTTTTGCAACTGGCATGTGTGTTGCGATTTTCTACAAAAACCTTTACATTTTATTATGTAAAATGAAATTATTTTAAAATCAAAGTTAATTTAGCCATTTACTGAATATAAGGAGAATTCTATTATTCTCCTTACTATTATTCTATTCACTACTATCCTTCTATTATTCTATTTTCGCTCTAGAATAAACAATTTCATTGTAGTCTTAAAGATTTTATGGTCATTCTGTAGCTGCGGTTGCTGTGGGGATCATGGTTATGAACTCGTGGCCGGCTAGAAACCCAGTCTTGGAAGTGCCTTAGATCTGCCGTTACTCAACATCCTCACGGTGGCGTAATGTGAAAATTTAGGGATCTCGAATGTCATTTTTCTCACTTGATGTGGTTCACAAACACGTGGTCTTTCGTAATAGACTTCGTGTTGCTTCAGAGTGTGACGTAAATTGTAATCAAATCAAATTACTGGCCAATTTGAATTCGTGATCGTAATGCTAATTCTATGGAAAATCTGCTTTTCGCTTCAAAGCTACAAAATATTTCTGGAAGCAGTTATAAACACGATCAAACTTAGAACTCTACAGAATTTACAAACAACCTGATATTGTAAAATTTGTCAAATTACAGAGACTTAAATGGTTTGGTCACCTGGCTAGAAAGAATGAAAAACGTTCATGCAAGAAAATCTTTTTGGAAAAGCCCATGGGAAATAGACCTCGGGCAGACCCCCGTTAAAATGGATTGACTGTGTCAAAAAAGACTTAAATATTTTAAAGGTGAAAAACTGGAAAACAGTGGCCAAAAGTATAGATGCCTAGAGAAGGGCAAGGCCCACCCAGGGCTATCGAGCATTTAAGAAGAAAATATAAACACATTTTAAATATATTTGAATATTCACTAAGGAATCATTGAACTATACTCAAAAACATTTTCAAGAATCAAAGGAAAACAAATATATATAACTCCGAAAAACGTACATTAATATTTGCTCTTTCGGATTCACTATTTGAATGTTTTGATGTAAGGTGGAAAGTTGAAAGAAAACCACTGTCTAATAAAAATCGATACAATCGCATTGAAAACGGTTTATGAATAAGAATCGTTATTTAAATAAATAAACAAGTTTTGCTTCCACTAAGTTATCTATTACGTCTGGTGAATTCAGTGGTAGAATGAAGACGATCTTTTCTGTCTTTTATAAGGTTTTATTGCTGGACGACACGGACATGACACGAACATTAAACATATATGATTAAAACTTAGGTTGTATTATTAGGGCAACCACCCTTCAATTACAGATTACAACTGTACCAAATGGTAGCTCACCTGCCACTGAGCTCCTACACATAACCAAAACAAAAGTTTCGCGTTACAGAGCAGCGCCCTCTATACGACGCTTTTCAACACTCCCCACCTGTGAACTTTTAAGTTCACACAAAACATAATACAATAACAAATTAAACAATAAAAAGTTCTAACACTAACTAAGCAATGTTACATTACAATTAAAATCAAGATATTTAGATACACACATACACAACAAATTACACATTCAATTACTTAATACAAAATACTAATCATTCTACAAAATATAAAAGCAAAGTATGTAAACATTCATTAAAAATTCACATTAACAAAGTGAAGAAAATTAATATATGATAAAATCGTAAATATATAGATTACAGAAAATAACTCAATTAGTTACAAAATTCATATTAAATTAATAATTATACTTCAAGATTATACAGCAATTGAACTGGTCTTCTTATGGCATTATTTTTAGTTTTAACAAGACAAGAGCGAATCTTACCATCTCTTCCAGTATAAGTTTCAATAATCTTACCCATTGACCACAGATTCCTAGGGAAGCGGTCATCATGTATGAGTACAACATCATCAACCTTAAATTGACAAGTTACTTTAGAAGGAGGACATATATTCATAGATCTTAGAGATAGCAAATAGTGTTTCCTCCAACGATTCCAAAACTGATTTAATAAATTTTGCTGATGTCTATATCTCTTAAGTAAAGAAAGTCTAGACCCAGTAAGGTCTTCTCTGGATACTCTTGTTACTGGAAGAGAAAGTAAACGTTTACCTATTAAGAAATGTGCAGGAGTTAGTGGTGAGGGCTCAGAAGGGTCATCATAGATATAAGTTATTGGCCTTGAATTTATCATGGCTTCGATTTCTACGAATACAGTTTCTAGCTCGTTCAAAGAAAGACTAGAACGGCCAATTATTTTTCGTAAACAAGTTTTAATTGTTCTGAAATGCCTCTCCCAGAACCCTCCCCACCATGCTCCTTTTTCTACAATATATTTCCACGTTATACCATGAGTTGAAAACAAATCTTGTACAGATGGATGTAGCATACATCTCCAAAATTTTTTCAATTCTAACTCAGCACGCTTGAAAGTTTTAGCGTTGTCTGAGTAAATTGTTGAACAGAGTCCACGTCGGGAAATGAATCTGCGGAAAGCAAGCAAAAATTGTTCTGTGCTCATTGAAGGAAGAAGTTCGAGATGCAAGGCTCGAGTGGTTGCACATGTGAACAACAGCAGGTAGTGTTTCTTATCACTGTCTTTTATGAAAAAGGGACCTGCAAAGTCCAATCCTGAAATTGAAAATGGAGGTGATTCCAAAACTCGATCTGGTGGCAAAGGGGCGATTTCTTGGTTACCAGGACGTACTGTGTATTTTTTGCACAAGAAACACCTACTTAAAATAGATTTGACACATTGACGTCCTTTTAAAATCCAAAACTTCTCTCTGACTTGGGCTAAAGTAGCCTCAACACCAGCATGAAGTAAATGTTTATGGGCATGTAGAATTACTAATTCACTGTACCTATCCTTGTTAGGTAGCAACAATGGGTGTTTTTCTCCGAAATCTAGATCAGAGAAATGAAGTCTTCCCTTTAGACGCAGAAGACCATGCATATCTAGCTCTGGGTTAAGCGAATAAATTTTAGATGCCTTGTCTAGAGACTTTCCCTGAGAAAGATCTAGAGTCTCCTTTCGAAAGTGTTTTCGTTGGATAGCTTTCACCCAATAGCGCTCGGCACTTGAAATTTCAGTTGAACTTAACGGGCCTTTTAATTTGATGGATTTTCTTTGAGTATTGTTGATAAATCTCATGACATACGTCGTGATTCGATGAACTCTCAATAAACTACTGAATCGGGTCAAATCCAACAAAGTCGAAGTTTCAATGTCTCGAATAGTAGCGGTAAGAGAATGAATGTCCTTAGATCTTTTTTCATTCACAACACTCTCCTCGTTGACATGTCTTTGCTGATTCTCCGGCCAAAAGGTATCAGGCTTAGAGAGCCAACGAGGTCCCTGTAACCAAAGGGAACTCTTCACAAGGTTGATTGCACTTTCTCCCCGAGATAACAAGTCCGCTGGATTTTCCTTTCCACTACAGTGAGACCACTGTTTAGGATCAGTGAGAGATTGAATCTCCGAAACCCTATTGCATACAAAGGGCTTCCAGTTCCTTGCACATCCCCTTATCCAATGGAGAACTATTTGACTATCAGTCCAAAGAAATAGTCGTTGGCTCAGATCGGGAAATAAACTAGTCAAGTAATTAGCTAATTTGGCAGCTACTAAGCCTGCCATCAGTTCTAAACGGGGCAAAGTCATTGTTTTCAATGGAGCTACACGACCCTTTGAAATGATAAAACTAGTGCGAATATGTCGTTTATCATCTAGGTATCGAAAATACCCAACCGCACCATACGCTTTAGGACAAGCGTCAGCAAATATGTGAAGGCTGACATCATATTTCTCATTACTAACAAAATACTTTCTTGAAATAGAAAAGTTCTGCAGTAATTTTAATTGGGATCGCCAAAGCACCCATTCCTTCCTCATCTCCTCTGGTAGGGTTTCATCCCAATCAAGTCCTGCAATCCATATTTTTTGTAACAGGATTTTCATTATCATCGTAAAGGGCTGAGACAATCCCATTGGATCGTAAACTCTCGCTACAGTCTGAAGAATAGTTCTCTTAGTAGCCTTTTGAGGAATACGATCGAATGAATTCTCTAAGAATTCGCAATTTAATTTTATCTCGTCCATTTCTGGGGTCCAAACCATGCCCAAAAATTTTGACTCTTTAGTCAATCCCACATTGAAACCCTTTTCAATCCATAAAGAATTAAGTTCCGAGGAATTGGATCTTAATTTCGTAGATCCATCCCAGCATTTAAGAAAATTTTAATTGCGTCTGTTGACAATCTATATGCATCTTTTATTGTGTCTGCGCCATAATACAAATCGTCTACATATAAAGATGAATCGAGCATTTTATAACCTTCCGGATTTGTATTTGCATATTTTTTTATATGATATTTTATCGTCATTGCTAAAATTGCTGGACTACAGCAGAGTCCGAATGGAAGACGTTTAAATCTTAAAATTTTATGTTCATCTTCACTTTTACCATACCAAAGAAATTTTAAATAATCCCTATCCTTTTCTGCGATACTTATCATTAAAAATGCTTTGGCAATATCTCCGTTAAAAGCGATTTCATATTTGCGAAATTTTAAAATTACGTCCAATACAAGAGGGGACAAATTAGGCCCAATATCTAGAAAATCATTAAGGGATTTTACGTTTTTAGATCGTGAAGAGCTCGCGTCATAAACAACTCTACAACTCGTAGTTTCATTTTGTTTAAGTATTTCTCTATGTGGCATAAAATACGACGAATCATGTCCTTCATCTGAACATTCCTCAACTATACCCTCTTTAATTTGCTCTTCTATTACTCTTTTATACTGCTCAAAAATATCGGGATTTCTATTTAATCTATTCTTAAGATTTTCAAATCGCCTTAATGCAACTGCGAAATTATTTTCTAACTGACCCATTTCAGCTTTCCATAGCAAGCCAACGGAATATCTATTATTTTCAAATTGTATTTGCCTTTCGAAACCCTGAATTATCTCCCTTTCCTCCTTAGAAACAGTTTGGTTGTCAGTAATTCCCATCAAATCTAAACTCCACAAGGATCTTAAAGAGTCCTTCACGCAAGAAGAAAAATTTATAATTGCACTGTTTTGAGTTTCGAATTCTCCCTCCGTGTGTAGGGGGATCTTGTAACCCTGCCGGTACCCAACCAAAACGAGTTGAAATCGCATAAATTTCTTTCCCTATTCTGACCTTTTCACCTCTTACTATTTGCCAATAGTGATCCACCCCAATGAGAATTCCCACTGTGGTCTCGGACAACCCCGCAATGTGTAACCCTAACTTGTTCATAGCCTTTAGTGTCAACCGCGAAGGGGCAGTGACCTCTGCCGCCGTTATAACTTCAGTAACGAGGCAGCTAACTTTTATTTTATTTGTTTGCTTCATATCCGAAATAAACAGCTCGACAACGGAGTATGTTTTGGGTGTGGCATGAGTCATTCCGAAGGAAAAAACAGAAAGTATTTCTTCTCCTACAATTTTTAAGTTTAATTTTTTCACTAAACTAACATGTATAAAACTTCGCGTAGCACCACAATCTAGAATTAAATTAGTTAACTCAATTTTTTCCTCATGAAAAGCTAGTACGGAACATGTTTGTAATAAAGGATCTTTTTTACATAAAGATTTATTTTGAATAATAGAAAGAGAATGCTCATCCGGAGAGTTAATTGGTTCTTTTACGAGAATTACTTTGCGGGTTTTCAATATTTTGATTGACAATTTGATTTGAAGCTGTTCGCTTGTTGTTTTGATTTAATCTATTAGTACATATTGATTCATGATGCGATTTAAGTCCGCATTTTAGACAATTACTTTTATTTTTACAATTTTTACTAATATGATACTTCCGGAAACAAATATAACAACGATTTTCGTTACGTAATTTATATAATTTTTCTTTTACACTCTTATAACAAGAAAATGAGCAATGGCATTGATTACAAAAGATGCACACACGATTGTCAACAGTATTGAAACTCGCAGCCGTGGGTACATTTCTAGACATTTTTCTATTTTCATATTTTGCCTGTTCGAAACGTGGAGACCATGTATTTGTTTTCTCTTGTGTCAAAGAACTAGCCGCTTCACGACATTCTATTTCGGTTTTAATGAAATTCAATAAATCTGTCACGCTTATGTCTTCTTTTGAATTTTTCCTTCTATTAAATTCCAGAACAAATTCTTCTGGAATAGATTTTAATAAAATTGGTATTAATAATTGACCAAATGATCCTTTCGTAACTCCCTGAGAATCCAGGTTTCGAACAGCAATTTCTATTTCATCGTATAAATTTCTTAAAGCTTTAACATTATTTGAATTCTTTACCGATTCTAGTTTTAACAATTTATTCATGAATTGACTAATTATAATGTCTTTTTTTCCAAATCTTTCTTTTAAAGCTTTTATGCTCTCATCATAATTCTTTTCATTTAATTCTAGTGAAGCTACGACATTATGTGCTTGACCTATAAGTAATGTTTTTAAATACGCAAATTTTTCTACTTTACTTAAGCTTTCATTTTTATCTATCGTACTTTCATAACTATTCCAAAATTCTGTAAATTTTGTTGGGTCACCTGAATATTTTTCTAATACTAGTTTGGGAAGTTTTACTGAACTGTGAGCACTTTGCAGGTTAATCCTGCTTTCATCAGGAATTTTATTGAAAGATTCTGTTCTTTCTCCTTTTCCTAACACTCGTGCTATTCTTTTCACAGCTCGAGAACATTTTTCCTGATATTCCTCTGAGTTCGTTACATCCGTTTCTAAAGACTCTAATTCTATTAATGAATGAATTGAGTCATCAATTTCTTTTAAATTACTTTTCTTTTCTAATAATAATTCCTTCAAATCACATAATTCATCCCTGTCATCATTCGTTTCTAAATTATCTTCAACTTTCTTAATTAGCTTAGTAGTTAATGTTCTAAGCGCAGTTCGCTTACGTTTTAATCTATCTAATTGTTCCTCCATTATTTCGTGTCAATATAAATGTACCCAAGACTGCAATTATTACTATCAAATCTTCAAATTTAAAATCAAATATTTTAAACTCTTACCTCAACCCTGGGCACAGTTTAGATGTCGTAGAACCTTGACGGCCGATGCGCCACTATTACGTCTGGTGAATTCAGTGGTAGAATGAAGACGATCTTTTCTGTCTTTTATAAGGTTTTATTGCTGGACGACACGGACATGACACGAACATTAAACATATATGATTAAACTTAGGTTGTATTATTAGGGCAACCACCCTTCAATTACAGATTACAACTGTACCAAATGGTAGCTCACCTGCCACTGACCTCCTACACATAACCAAAACAAAAATTTCGCGTTACAGAGCAGCGCCCTCTATACGACGCTTTTCAACATTATCTAATAAACGAAATATGGTCTCATAATGTTCTATATATAGAGTGATTATATGATTTCTCTATAGGAATTACGGAGAACCAAATTTTTAATTAAAGTAATTTAAGGATTTTTTCACAACTAAGATGACTTGGCCACATATTCAGGTACGATAACAACAACCCAATTAAGCAAATTAATTTGAAACCAAGAGGCGAGAGAAGAAGAGGCAGACCCCATACAATATGGCTTGACAATATGGAAGCCTTGGCCGAAAATCTGCTGTAGTGATTATAAGATTATTTATATGATTACTATAAATAAAAATTCGGTTGCTGTCACTTTTCAGTCACATTCAACTTCTGTTATTTGCTTAAAAACAATGGAAAACACATTAAAACAACCTTCGCGTCATTTAACCTGTCTACATTAGACTAAAATGCATTTCTTCTTTAAACAAAAAAATCTGTAATCGTTGAGGTAGTTATTTTTTTCTCTTGGGCTGCGTTTAATACCCAGTGTTCTCGTAATAAGGGTGAAGTGGGTGAGTGTCAATCCAGGGAATTGGAAGCGCCGAGCAACGAGTCCTGCGGGAAATCCTTTCAACGGTATTTGATCGGAATTAATAAGTAAAGGCCCACTTTCATTAATATCTCCTGTTTCCCAACAGCAGGAAGGAAAAAAAATAGACAAAAACTGCCTCTGTCTTTTTTTCTCCCTCTAGCTCTGCGTTTCGCTGCTGTCTCTTTTCAGTGTAGCCTTAAGAAATAACTTTGATAATGTTATGTGGTGTTTGCGTTTTTACCGTTTGCCTTTTATAATAACCGTCTTATCCACAAATGGTTGGTTAATCCATTACGTTTAGTTAGAAAATGAAAAATAGTACGGGAGTTATTTAGATGAGACGCTATTTGAGTTGCTAATTGTACTGCTGCTGATTACTTGAATATGTTTTGTTGTAGCGATTTTTGATTACCATGTTTACTTTTTAAATGCGAAAGAATTGTTTAAGTCTGATTTTTCATGATTCGTCTGACTTTTTTTTCAGGTTGCTTGAGTTTTTGTTACTTTAGAGTATTTGTTTAGTTGCTCAATTTATGTCGAAATTATACCTGGCTGCTTTCAAGTAAAAAGTTCATCTATCGCTTTATTAGAGTTCTCACCTACAAGCATTCTTTTTATTTATTAACTATGTTACCATCCAGACATAAAATGTGAAAACTTCTATCTTTATCGCTGTTGTAAATTAAATGTAAAACGGGATAGATGAAGCTCAAAGTTGTGCTTCTGTTATTAGTCTGAAGAATCTATAATGTGCTGTTCCTTTGTACTTACTATTTGTCTATGCATTGTTGCGTCCAAGAGATTAAAAAATGTTAAAAAAGGTGGACTTATTATTGGAATAAGATTAAGCATATGGAATGGGATATAATTACCCTATCTGATCCAATGGAATTAAGGAAAAGTATTCAGGAAATATAATAATCACAAATGAGTAGATTGTCAATTTCTTTTTAGTCTGATACTTCATATAAATTGCTCTAATACGAGAGGAATTTTACTTGGAGCACTTTAAATTCAAGAAATTGTTGCATATGCGACGAAAAATTAACTATCAGTATTTTAAATAGAAAATTTACAAATTCTATAATAGAAGTGGTTAAATCTGTAAATCCAGTATTTTTTGGATTTTTAATTTCTTTTCCCCTCCCCTTTTCTCTAGAAACAAAAGTATAGAAATATTCAGAAAGTACAGCACACTATGCATTTCTTTTGCTTGTTTGAAGTTGATTCATTCAAAACTCACCGAGTTGAAGTACTTCTTAGTACATATTGTTCCAACATCCTGCCTATTCATTGGTATATCAAATCCATTCGTATTTCATACCTGCCGTTACTTTTATTCACAGTACGTGCTGTAGAGGCACTTGACTCATCCCATTGCACTTCTGAGGGGAATCTGGACGATCTTAGACAAATGACTTCGTTAATCTTTACAGCGAAAGCCCAAAACAAAAAGAATCCTTTACTTCCCTTCCCCCCTCACGTATCTGGTGCAGCAAGGAAACGTCGGTGAGCCCATTAGATATATGGTTTTTACATTACCGGATTAGGTAGGAGATGTCTTCGGAATCATCTTTCACTGTCCTCATTATTTTGTTTCCCATCTTTTTGTCTCGGGTGTCACACTCTTTTGTGCCCTAAGTTCACTTCTCTCTTTTTCTCTCCCCCCCCCCTTGTTCTTCTCTCTTTGGTTTATTTTTGTTAATTGGAGTGAGTGGTACCGGGCTTGACTTATTGTTCCACCCCTGTGATAACAAGGCAAGAGACGTCTCAGAGCGCGTGACAATGTTCTAATGGCCGGAAGGCTATTAAAAATCCAAAAAACAACGAGGATGGTTGTTCCTAGGGGGAATTGAAGAGTTTGTAGAAGACCCTCGTTGAGGAATTTCGAGGCTATGTAACTTAAATGAGGTACAAAGTTTTGTTTCAGATATTCTTTGGTTTTACCTAAAAGTTTTTTTTTGCCATTTTGAAACAATTTCGTACGAGATTAATGGCATATCAACTGCGTTTTTCAAATTTTTCTTATCAAACAGTTACAGAAACATAACTTTCGAGAAACAGCTTGATTGAAAAAAAAGTTTATTTGGAATATTTGGCAAGAATATTTTTAATTTAATAATTTTTCTCCTAAGTATCTACTTTAGTATTAACTAATTCTGTAGCTGGAAGAAAGTTCTGAAAAGCATGTATTCCGTACAAACTTAAGACATTCAAGGAATTAACAAAATATTTGTGCCTCAAGACTATTTTTTAAAAACTTCTAAGGTAATTGAAAATTAAAACTTTTTTTGAATTCTCATTTTCTTTTCTTTTCTTTTCTTTTTTTTTTTTATCACAAGCGATTTTTCTACAGTAGAGTAATTTCACAAGACTCTTAAAGCAGAAAAACTTTTCAGTGGACTGTATTATGTATTTTATTACTTCTCATGCGCAATATAATGCTTTTACACTCAAAAAGCGTGTTGTTAACACCTTGTCATTGATCGTTCTCCTTCATCTACCCCCCCCCCCGCTTTCATTCCTTCTGTCCTCTTTGGTCAGTGACCCCATGCGTCCTGTGGGTAAGGAAACCGTCGTCCATTGGTGTGGTTTCTCTGATTGTTTCAAATAATTTAAATACATTATAAATTCTTCATTGAGGTTTTGTTACTCTTTTCTGTTTAATTAGGATTAATTTTGACTTTCTGGAAAACAGTGTCCTTATAGAAATCTCATGAATTCCATAACCGACAAATTATACAATTAAAATCCCAATTCATTTAAAACGCTTTTGGTGTAATATTGAAGGCTTTTGTTTGTTACACATCAAATGAGCCTAAATAACCTCCATTGACATCTAATGATCCCAACCCAGGTGTAGCCATTGCTATTTATTTATCCGTTATTCAAAACAAAGATGTTTCATTCTCTATTACTTCTTAATTGTTCTAAATTAATATTGATATTGTTACGTTGATCGGGGTTCGAGGATTTTATACAAATCAGTCGCAAAGAACAAGACAGTTCTTTAAGAGCTATGAGAATTTATTGTTGAAAATCCAATCCTTGAAATACAGGATTCAGCAGCAATATTTGCAGAATAAATCGCAAAAGGTCTACACACCTTCAATAGCACTCAAACGCAATTATCAGTGTCTAAAATATGCGCGTGTAAAAGATTTTCACAATCACTGCTCGTCCTATTCAGCAGCCAAGCTAATCGGTAATCACGGTCAATGGAAGTCTACTAAATGCTATTCAAAACCAGATTGTCTGATTTTCAGTCGATGGCGGTTGATCTGTGGGCATCTGGACTGTAAATCAGTCCTCAATCTCATATCGTGAAAGTCTTAGATGTAGGAACGACGTTTGTGGATTTTTTTCTTTCTGCGGAGAGGCATGTAGGCTATTGGTTGACTTGAGGCGATCCGGGGGCGTGGCTATGAATGGCGCCTTGACTTGAAAAGTTCAGATCCTTTCCTCGGAATGTATGACGTGGATGAGAGCTGAGACACTGCTGACTGATTTTTCGGCGAACATGTCTTTATTTATACTCCTCGTGGACCTTTCGAGAAAAGTCCGCTTGCGTCATAGGTCTTGAAATTAGTGGATTTCTCCACAAATTTCCCGAAATATCCAGAGGGTCTCGAACTCGCCAAATTGGTCTCCGTCACCAACTTGGTCACCAAAAAGGGTGCCAACTTGGCTCTATCGCCAAGAATTCGCCAAGTTCTCCCATTGAATCGCCATTACAACGTAAGGGATGACGTTGCTTGTGAATATTACAATTTTAACATAAAATAAATATAACTTAGAGTAATATAAATGCATTACTCATCCAAATACAAATTATTTACACTATTTTACACAAAAATTGTAACAATAATTTAAAAATTTATTTATATTTTTCACTAGCAATTAAATTTTTATTAAATCAAAGAATTAAATGAAGATAATTTTAAATCCTTCATAAAGAAAGACACTTAGTAATCCACGAATACATTGTATCTCGCGTACAAATGCAACATATTACTAGCAAAAGCAAAACAATGTTTATCCCGTCAATGTCTCTAGTCCCTCTCTTCCCTTATTTTCACTTTTTTCCCTTCCACTACTTCCATGAGTTTTCGGCGAGTTGTTTGTGTGGCGCCTTGCTTTGTCCTTGGGGACGCACTTCACCACAAGTTTCCAAAGAAGAAAATAAACGAAAGGGATTTGTCAGTAATGTGTCCATCATTTGTGACCTACAAAGATTTGACAGAATGAAGGAATTTTTCTGTCTATTTTTATCCCTTTTGTCGCTCACAAAAGAAATCCCCGGCTCGCGAATGGGTGGAGGAAGGAGATTTGGGTTTTTGGAAAGTATATTCCGATAAGAGCACACATATTGGAGAAAATATTCCTCTGTTCCATTGTGGCTATCGTAAATGTGCAAATTTAAACTTACTCGTTTCTATTCTCGAACTGAGTAATACATTTGGGGAAAGGAAAATGTCTTGGGGAGTTGTAAAGTATTGTTCTTTTTCAATAAAAATAATTATGGGTTTGCTTTGATATTATATTTTAGTCGTGGTCTATTTTTTACCTTGGTTGCCCGTTTTAGTTTTAGCCATTTTTTAAATGATCAATTTTTTATAAACTTATAAATCTTTATTATTGTTATATATATATATGGAGGCCAAAGGAGGCTATTTAAAATTTAAATAATATTTACTGTGATTTTTTTCCCATTACGTTTTTTATTTGTTTATTGCTTTTAGAATTGCATGGTTTTATTAATAAGTTGTATAACTGTTAACTAACAAAATATACCTAATTTTTTGTTTAATTTTGACTTTTTTGATAATTGGATAAAAACATAGATTTACAAAGAACTCAAATCTCAAGTTTATGTTGCTTTCTAGTTGATTGATTGATTAGGTTAAGTGGATATGAAACAGCAAAGATTATTCTCTACTAGAAGTTAATGATAAGGGAATTAAAATAATTATTTTAATTCTAAAAAAATGAATTGGCAACGATAACTTATTGGTTAATGCCATGACTTCATGGTCACTTTGAGTTGTTCAAGCTAAAGTCAAGTAACGTCAATATGGAGTGATGTCGTTTGGAAAAGAAGAGTCAAAGACAGTGGCATAACGTACCCCCCCCCCCCGCATTTCAAGGGGAGAGGGAGCAGGATCCTAGAGGGCCCTAAGCCTGATGTTAGGGTTTTGCAATACTTTGTAAGATCCGTCTTAGGGCCCCAAACTCAACTTTGCAGGGGCCCTAATATTCTGCGTTACGTCACTGGTGAAAGATATCAACTAAGCTGTGTTCAGGGGCTCAGAATTAAAATATTGGTCACTAAAAGTCATCATGTGGTTATAGAGAACATTAATTTTGTCTAAAATTATAAAAACTGCAACTATTTTGGTAAGGATTCTACTATTTCTGGAGGGGGGGGGGTGATGGTTTCGTTGATAGAATTCTAAACTCATAAACAAATGATTACCCATTTGGGTCTCGCCTTTCCTAAGACTGCAATGTAGTGGATCTGAAGCTAGATAAATATATCTTAGCTCAAAATAATTATATTGATGTTGTGTGATGTGGTAATTAAGAGAGGGCTCCAGCTCAAATGTTTAATCTATCTCATTACTGTGGATCAAAATTACAAGGTTCGTTGTCAAACCCTTGTTTTGCTTTTAGTGTTCTCTCAAAAATTTTAATTAGGATGCTTAGGTGAAAAATTGCAAGGTTGTATGCCTTAATATTAAAATTTTATTTGATCTAATTTAAAAAAATTGTGAAAATTCGCATCATTTTATTTATTTTCACAATTATTATAATCAACTTTGGTTTAGGTTACAAATATGAAATAGCTATACGTGTGTCGATTTTCTTCGTTTCATGTTTATAAAAGTTCATTTACCATACGATAATCTCAGAAGATGGAATATTTTGCATTTTGGTCAAAAATAAAACGAACCGTTTCGTAATTCTTATTGAGTAGTGCGTAGCTGTTCTTTTTTGAAGATAATGAAATCTCTTCCTAATGCATTTTTGAATTTCTGTCTCCAATAAGCCCTGTTTCCCTCAGTTTTATCCGTACTATCCAGGAACAAACTTCTTTCGGGTGTTCTGAAACGAAATAGAAACGTGTATTCTAATCTTTTGATGCAAAATCCATAAATTTAATGGTTTCTTCTTAATCTCATTTTTTTTCCCGTTCATATGTTCTTTTCTTCTTGAACCGAATCTATATATATTTCGTGAAATGAATTTTGTAGCCAGAAATACCCTACGGTTACGGGGGGGAAAAAGAGATGTAGTTGAGAGAGAAATCAACTAGAGTCACATTTCATTGGAATTTTTTTCTTTTAGCCTAGCGAGGATATGAATCGCATATTTTTCCTCTCTGTAAAATCATTTATTTTTATGGGAAGTGTCTATACTGATTTTCTTATTTATTTACAATGTGAAAAATAAAGGTACTTTATATGTAATAAACAATGGGGTAATGACTATTTTAGAAATTATACTAGAGAAATTTGTTGGAAACACATTCATTGTTCTACCCCTACAAAAGTTACGCTGTAATAATCTTAGATGGAACTCGATTCTTCTTTGTAGATTGATATAATCCTGTCTATATTTTCGAATCGTAAAATGTTTTCATGCAAACGAGTTCAACAAGCTCTGTAATAGAATTCAACCCAAATACAAGGGATACGTAGGGAATTGAGCGAAGGGAAAAAAATTAGCGTATAATCTGATAACAAGGCTGCGACCGTCGCAGTCGAGTGGTAATGCTCGTGAGCTCCTGACTGATATAGCTCCAGTCCAGTCGTAGGCTCAAGTCCTGCTGCCACTAAAGACTTCCCCATTGGGGGAGTGAGTGAGTGAATATTAACGTCGCGCTGTTCAGCTACACGAGGGCTTTTGGCGACGGACCGCGTAATTTTGAACCATGGTCAAGTGACGCGGACGACACCTGAGCTGGCACCCCCTCTCCTAACTACCACACCACACCAACGGGAGGACGTTCGATCTCTCGACAGATTTAACGAGCATCGCTCTCCTACACGACGGGTCTTCAGTGGTACTGGGCTCGAACTCATGACACGCTAGCCATGATCCGATGCCTTGACCACTTGGCTACCGACCCCCCCCCCCGTTGGGGGAATGACACATGTTACATCTGTAGAAGTTTTAAATCCTCGCTTTGACGTCGTGTGGAAGTTTGGAAAGTGAGAGGAAAAATAAAGTGTCGTTCTCGACAGTAGCCCTAGTATTGTATATATATATATATATATATACAGCGAGTGTTTATTTATATAAAGCACCATAAGGCAAACACACGAGGATTATTGGCGGAATGCTTAAAGGAGCCGAGCTCATCCGAAGAGGGTTTAGAGCTACAAGCCGATCTCTCGGAAACAACCACCCCCACGTCCAGTCTTTATTGAAAAAAAATCAAAGTTTACATTTTAAACAGCAGAATACAGTAAAATAACAAAATATAAATTTAAAAATAACTTCACGATATACATACGCATACGTGAACCGACGGACTTTGTAATTCTGAGCCATGGTCAAGTGACGAGGAGGACACCAGAGTTGGTACATCCTTTTTGAACCTCGACTGATATAACGTGCATCAACCCGTCTACACTGCGGATCTTTATGGCACAGTATTTGAGATCATGATACACTGGCCACGAGTTCGTGACCAAAACCACTAGGCTTCCGTGGCCACCGAGTTGCTTCTAGAGAAACGTTGATAAACAACCAGTCAATCCGCATTAAGAAAGATCTTTCTTTATATTTCAATAAGCTCTTTTATATTAAACTTTTATTAGGCCTTTGAAAAAAAAATCTAAGTTAGTTTATTACTACTTTACCATTTCCTCTGGTGCTTAAAAAAATCTTCAAATGCCTCCTAAACTGGTTCCAGAATGTATGTTTCACATCGAATTTTATTCTATCCATCCCACCGTGAGTGTGACATTTCGAAATTCGAACAGACATTCCGTTCATGCGCGTGTCACTCCCGGCAGAACGGAATGAGGAGGGAAAAAAGAATCCGATTTCAGGGATTCCCGGTGGCACTTCGCCTCAGTTGTCAGGAATCAATTCTTGCCGTAGCCCGCGAAATGGGATTTTTTTGTCCCGATGTCGGCGACACATTTGGACCGATAAGCGCGCACTAATATCGTCCGCTTTTCCGACCCGGTGACAGGCCTACAGCATGGAAACCTGCAAGCATCGGCGGAAGAAAGTAGATCCTGCTCTTCTGCAGATCAACGATTTCGTGCGTGGAAGATTCCCCACCCCCATCCTTGACTTTTTCAAGTTTGACTGGAGATCTACCCCTTAATGCAAAACTTCTGTCCGACGTGTTTGGAGAAGATTTTGAAGGAGAGTTTTTATTTTTGTTGATGCCGGTTTTTTTTTTCACTCTCCTCCGCCTCTTACGGTTAAGATGTGGGATAGGTATTTTCTTGCAAGACTGGGTTCGAGGCTGGAGTGGAATGTCGGATAAAGTGTTGACACTGAAGGAGGAAAGGAGAGGAAATGTTTTCTTTTTTTGTGTGGTGAAGTGTTTCGAAAGGGTTATAAAGTAGGTATGGAGAAAAGTTTTCCGCTGTTGGATAAGGGTTATATTCTTAGGGTATAAAAATGGGTGCAAACACTTGGCAGAAACTGAATAAAAGACATCAATAGCTAAACTTTTGTTCTATTTAGATTCGAAAAAACGTTTTTCTTTGGGGATGTGTCGATGGCCTATTGATGAATATACCGAGTTATGTATCTGGCCATGTTAGAGTACAATCGTGGTCTGGACTCCAACTAAGATTCGTTGAGTGGGATAGTGGGTTCTACATTCAAGGCGTCCTTCACGTATTGTAAGAACTAAGACTTGAACTCGTAAAACCTTTCCATGTAGGCTTCAATGCTTAAATAATATTACCTTCAGTTTCGCTATCATACTTTATTGTTGTATTCATTTCTGTTTCAAATGAGTCGTGGCAGGTAATTGGTTATGAACAACGCTCTTATAGTCAAGTCATGGCTCCGAGGTTTGGTTCTACTAAAAATCCAGACTAATACACATAAATCTATAGAATCTCTTCATTTTGACGTGATGAAGAAGTTTGGAGAGTTGGGTTCCAGAGCTTCTGTGTTGTCTTCATCAGTCGAGAGTGACTCAAAATCCCTAAGTTCACCGCTTGCTTCAGACTTATACAACGTCAATAAACAACCAAAATCTGTATAAATTTATTTTTCCTTTATTAAATTTTTTTTTAATTTTAATTTTACCGCTTTGGTCAATATTTCTGATGTCTCATATTTCCTCCATCTTATACTGCTTTTGTTTATGTTTCATATTTCTTCTACCTTGTACACATAGTGAGGCCCAGTTGCTGGGTAATAGTGCATCGCGCTTCCACACCACAGGTCCGAGGTTCAAACCCCGGGCTGAGCAAGGTTGACTCAACCTTTCATCCCTTCAGTGGGTCGATAAATAATTACCTCTAGCTTGCTTGTAAGAACTTAACACTGGGGTTTTTGCTTCAGACTGATCAGATGATAGGAACATCTGCTCATGCACCTCAAAGCCCAAGATCACGCGTACTGATATGGGTACAGTAGGCCTTGGCCCTCATGGGCTGTTGCGCCACTGAGTTAAGTTATGCACAAAGTAACATATTTACCCATAGCATTACGTTTAGCAGAGCTGCTGAGAAAGGGCATATGCGATATGTTTATTTGTAAATAATGGTACATTTTTGTACATGAAAATTTTTTGCTAGCTCGGATCTTGCTTTTTGGTAATAAGCGAAGACAGTCAACAAACTTAACTTAGTTCAATTTCTTCATATGAGTAGAATTAAAATTAGAATCAGATTCAACACAAATCTCATCTTCTGTCATTGTCATCATCTGTCTCCAAATGCTCTCTTATACATTTTAAGGGACATTTCATTTACTACATACCGAAAATTTTTGTCTTTCTTATATTTGAAATTCTATTACGGATATTAATAGAAAATTATCCAATCGTAAAATTACCGTTCGAGCATTATTTCTATTTTATGATAATTTTTGAATTTCTCTTCTTTTATGTGTGTGTTATCAGTGAATTTATGCAAAACAGGTGGAGACAAATTTATTAAAAGGTCTTTCCCCTCTCATCTAATTATCAAAATGTTAAAAAGAGTGTTAACACAAATCTTATTCATAATCACGCAGAACAAAAAAAAATTAACAATTTTTCATATTGACCGAATTCAATGTCTCTGGAAAATTAATTTCGTAAATATTTTTTTTAATTTCGGATTTTGTAAGGTAAAAAATGACTTTTTACGTAAAGAAAATGACATAGATTGAAAATTCAACGTCTTGAGAATTAATGAAATCATTTTATTTATCTTGAGATTAACGATATGAAAGCGTATTTTTTAAGGTATCCGACTACGTTCGGAACCATGATTTTGAAAATGCGTATAAGTGAAGAAAAAATGACATATTTTCAAAACATTCTCCTCTTGTGGAAAATGCTTCGATAATAATAATATTTTGCTTAGATATAGATAAGATTTCTTTACAGAGAATCAGAATTTTTGAAAAAAAATCACATTATTTTCAGAGTTACAATAAATTGAAGCAATAACCGTTTTTTTTTTCTCTTAAAATTTCTCTAACCTGATTTGTTAAAATATGTGAACAAATGATCTTCTAAATAATATATTTCAAAGATCCTAGTTCAGGCTCTGTATAGAAGCTATATATAGGCAAAATACTTCCATAAAAAAAGAATGTTTTGAAAAGATGTCTTTTTTTTTTTTTGCCAAAAAATTGCATTTAAATAATTTTTTTTCTTGTTATAACATTTTTAAAACAATTTTGTATGTATAATCCAATTCAAGTGTATGTATACGCTTTTTCAAAGCCACGTTCCGAACGTAGTCGGTGACCTTAAATTTCCCTTTAATTTTCCCCTCCTTACAGAGAAACCAAATCTCTTCTACTACCACGTAGACACTCATGAAATATCATGCAACAACGTTCATTCCGAAATCTTGGCACTGTGGGAATGCTCCTCATAAGTGGGGCATTAATTGCCCCATCGCGGCCGCATTCACTATTACCCCCATAAAGATGTCTGGCCGACCATATCTCCCGACACGTAAATTTTGTGCGCTCAGAAATGCTCGCCATTTACGATTGATTCCGATAGATTCCGAGTAGTGCACTGTTCTCATCGGACGCATTCGGCCGACGTCATTCTCCCATTAATTGGCGCATAAAGGCTCATCCTCTGAAGGATTCATACCACGATTAGAATGTCTGAGATGGGGGCTTAATTTTCACTCGACATTATAAACGGAACGTGTAAAATGTAGGTTGCAATATATTATGCATTCCTGAATAGAGTGGCGTGAAATGTATTACATGTAAAGACAGAATTAATTCGTCATTTAGCTAAAATTTCTTATTTAATGCCATTTTCGCTGTGTTTCAAACAAGCTGCCTTGCTTAGAACTCAGCAGAAATTTTAAATTTTGACTAAACAAATATCTTTCAATCAAATGTATACCTTGTTTTTACATATCAAATTAACTGTTAAGGATAATTGTAACTAAACCTTAAAAAGACCTTTTATCCTCTACTATATGAGTAGGAACTCAACCCTCTTCTACATGTGGCCACTAGATGACGGTAGCTTAGTGGTCATGGTCACAAGCTCGTGGTCGGTTTGTGGGGTAAGTTCGAGCCCCAGTGACACTGAAGACCAGTCGTGTAGAGTAGCTGATGCACATTAAATTTTTCACGGTTGAAAGTCCTCCCGTTGGTGGGGGTGGGGTAGTTGGAAGAGAGGGTGCCAGCTCAGATGTAGTCTTCATCACTGGACTGTGGCTCAAAATTGCGAGGTCCGTCACCAATAGTCCTCATGATCAGGGACGTTTTAAGGCATGGGCCACCTGGGCCCGGACCCAGGGCCTCTTCCGCAATAGGGGCCTCACCTCGTTCTCTACTCAACCTTAACAAAATATGATTCGAATAATTTCCACGGTCAAGTGTTATTTCCAGTTGTATAGTCTCCAAAAAACTGGGAATTTCGGATTATATGTCTACTGGCTACATGTGATGACCATAGTCCATGTACAGGACTAGGCCTACCACCATACATCATCATTACTCATGCCGTAAAAAGGTTACATTTATTTGTTTCGGGTTATTGTTTGTAGAAATATTTGACAATGTATGCTATGCCCTGTTAAGGATCATAGGTGGGCCTACATTTGTGTAGGGGCCCAGGGCCTACTTTTGAATAAGGCCCAGGACCTCAAGAAGTCATAAGACGTCCCTGCTCATGATACTTTACAATGCGACGTTAATAAACGCTCACTAATTCCACGTGTAGCATTTTCTGAACACCTGGCTACAATAGAAACATTTCATGTTCAACATTACTTAATCGGCCGCCGAGTAACCATTATATTGAGTCCATGCCCGTCAGTTGAATGGTTGGTTCGATTTCTGATTCTGTTAAAAGATGTATCGTTTAACATTAATAGCGTGTTAAATTAGTCGAGATTCAGAAGTTCACACTTCAGAATGATGTAAAAGTTAAGAAAGTGTGATGCCAGCTCAAATGTCATGCTCGTCAATTGTGTTCAGAATTGAGAACTCCATTACCAAAGGTTGTCGTGCTGTTTCTGTGAGTGCAATACCATTAAATAATAAATCAATTCCCGAAATTTTAAGAATTTGGCGTAACAGATTATGTTTCAGAGATTGAAAATTGCTATCTGTCTGATAGAAAATCAATCAATTCTTATCTGTCTGTCTGACAGTACAATTCCAATCTATATCCAATTGCATTTCACATTACTTCATGTGCAACTACTTTTTACCTGCTACGTTTCCCCTATAAGAAGGTGGCAGTTAAACTTTCAATAAAGCCGTAAAGAAAATCCCCACGATAGTGTAAGAAGGAAATCTCGTGAGCCATTACAATTTTAATATACTTTCCGAAGATTTAAAAAATAGCTTCCCTCTTTTAAATCTCTCACCAGTATTTGGGTCTTTAATTTTAAAAATGTTACAATTTTGTTCGTTTAAAAAGAATTTAAAAAAAAACTAAAATTCTTATTCACAAAATATTATTTAAATACAAAATTCTTTCATGCGTGAAAAGTTTTTAAATCATATACCTTCCAAATTATGACGAACTCCTCCAAATATTCTCGTGACTTTTTTTTTAACTCCTTGCGTAATGCTACAATCAATTAAATACGACGAATTGATTCTGCGAGGTGTATTAGGAAGAGAAGAGTGTACACAAAAAAAAAGGAATTTAATGCTCGATTATTTATTTAAAGAGATTGACTTTTCAAGCACGGATTAATTTCCTTCGAAATCGATTGCTGTTTCACCTCTCGCCCTTTTATCGCTACTCCTAGCAATAAGTACTCATTGCAAACAGAAAAAAAAAACTTTTGGTGCTCTTTTTTTTTCTTTATATATCTATTTTTCAATTCGGCGCCTTTAATGCAAGGTGAGCGAAATAAATGGGCGAAAGCAAGATACTTAAGACACGTAAAAGAATAAATTCGATTTCTGCACGTAATGCTATCTCGTGCGCGAAACGGTGGAAAAATTTAAATCGCTGGAAATGGATTGACTTTTTCACAGTGCTTGTCTCCCTTCCTTATTGCTGCCGCCGTAGCATGGGAGATTCTGATTCTCTTCCATCATAACCAACAAATGCTCTATTAGTGAGGAAAGATTTGCCCCTTCAACTTAATGCCCTTCTGTTGAGTTTTTTTTATTTCCCAGCATTTTAATACGATTTTTCAAGTAGAGTTTGTTCGCTCAGATGAAGCTATTTTCTCTTTTCTTTTCTTTTCATTTATTTTTCTTATGGCTGGACAGCTATTATTTCGGGAATTGGGATGAAAAAAGAAGAATTTTGCTTTTCTCGCGAGAATGGAGATAAAAAAAAAACCCAAATAGATAAGAATCTGATAAAAAATGAGTAAGCAAATATTTCCTCTTATTTTTTTTTTCAAAATTTTCCTCCCCCCCCCCCCTACGCTTTATTTTTCTCTTTCTATTTGCTGACATTGTTTGAAGATCTATAAAAAAAGATTTTTTTTCCTCCCTCCCTGCTTCTGTTATTAAATTCTGTTTTACACGAATATTCGTTATTGTGTGTGGAGCAAAGAGTAAATTTGTTTTGTGTCCATTCGACAAATAGAATTTTCCTTATGAACGGTGCTTTAAAATGAAATGAGCGAAGTGTTTTATGGGGTCATTTTCGGATATCGTTATCTAATGTCTTTTATGGCGCTCTCACTCTTTCTCTCTTTTTGTTTCTCCGCAAACACATTTTTGCTTTTATGCTTCCTTCTTTTTTAAATTCTCTTATGCAAACTTTGGAATTATATTGGACATAACGACAATTGGAAGAACTAATACATTTCAAATTGATAGTAATACTTACTGCTTCTTTTTTGAATGACTATTGAGCGGTATTATTTTATGCTACATATTGTGGATCTTAATTTATGCTTGTGGGCGTATTTTGGTACAATGGAAACAACTGCAAATTTGTAGAATATTTTCATTCAACAGAATAAAATGACTTTGTCTGAAGTTAAATAAGACGATTTTGACTAATAGCTGCCTCTTCATTTGCATAAAAATTAAAACGACTAATTTTTATGTAATTAAAAATTTAATTGCATGTGCAAATTTAAATGCAGTTTAATGAATTAAAAAATTTCATTCTGTGGTTTTTCCCTTGCCGCTTGCATATTATAAGTGAGATTTACAAAAAAATTATTGATAGTATGGGTAGAGAGAGAGTAAAAATTTGAAATATCCCTTTAAAAATTCTTTAGTATTGCCATCCAAATTTTGTCATACATATAATATGTTCATGTGTAACATATGTGACCTACTCTCGGCCCCGGCTTGATAGGAAGTTAAAGATGACTCGCCATAATACTTTTCAACTATTTATTCGGCACACAAATTATCAACAGATACTATTCTAGTATTCGAACAAGAAGAGATGTTGCAACTAAGAGCAACTGGTGAATACACTACGAGAGACGCGAATTATGAGAAGACTTCTATTATATATATATATATATATTGAGCCTCCTTTTATGGGATCAATACACTACTCTAATATTTGAATTACAATTTAGCTGTGGTGACCAATCGTCACTTAAATATTTTCAACTATTTAATGCCCGAAACGCGCTATCTATATATACTAATACCTGATCAGTAGCTATCTCTCCTTGTCGTCAGCTTCTCTATATTTCAATCTCCATGTAATTCCGTTTATCCATCCAACTAGCTCTCGAAAACCTATAATATATATAACTGACATAATCTGCATATCACTGTTTTTTTTAAACGGCTCTTTATCACGGTTTTCTTCCAAAAGAATTGGTTGGGATTGATAGCCCAAAGATTTCCCAAGAGGATTAGTTGAAAGACGTGTATAGATCCGTCACACACATGTAATGTTAAATCTTTTCTCATTAATTAGAGTTTAAGTTTTACTACATCTTAGTTAATTTTCCTTTCCAAATGTTAATTTGACTTGATTTAGAGTAAAATAATAATTACTTTTACCAACTGTGTTCCCTAATAAAATCTTATCAAGATAAATAATTCTAGTTCCATTAATTAAACAAAATTTTGATTTATATTATTAGAAAATTTATTTAATATAAAAGTAACTGTCTTTTTTTTTATCAGTTTTATAAAATCTATTCGTATTCATATAATGTTCCTTTCCAGTGGTATATTTATAATTTGCAAGTAAACAAAACATTTAAGATAAAAAAAAATATATAATACCAATTAAATATTATACTTCATTTTTATCTTGATTCACAAATAAACCTAAATTAAAGTTTTACGAGCCCTTTAAAGTGAAGTGGATTTTTGCCTTACGACTCTAGGTGGAAAATCTATTAAAAACGGTTACATAATGAAGCTTTTTTTTTTCCAGTTATTTTGAAATAACAGTAAAGAAAAGGCTTCATTATATCATTATTGTTGATGTGGATTTGAACGGAAGTAATACAATCCATTCAAATCTGCTACCATAACAGAAAATATATAGTTTCCCCTCTCTTATCCCTAATGCAGTTGACTTGGACACTGGACATTCTCTCTAACTGGATATTTCCCTTCTAATGGATGTCCAAACACTCGCCTCTGTGTGCTTGCTCTTTTTCTGGAGCCATCTATCTCTCTTCCGGTTCCACAGTCGACGGGGCTCGTTAGCGACCCTTACAAGAAGTGGAACTCCTTAAACAAACTCCTCTCACGTCCCCCAGGGTCCCTGGAGACCTAGGAGAGAAAAAGAATTCCTTTCCCCCTTTGGACGATAACTCTGGGATTATTATTTTACCTTCTCCGTTTTAGTTTCACTGTTTGCTCTCTCTTCTGGAGAAAGACAGATGGAAGGGATAGGGGACCAGGCTTTTTTCCTCTTTCATTGGGAGTTAGATTCTTTTTTTCTTTCCGCCCTTCGTCCGAGAAAACAACTGTCATCCAAGTCACGACCTCGTCTTTCCTGGTTTTTGGGGACTCGTTACGGATGTTGGACGCTCCCCTTTCATTCATCGAGTAGGGGAGGGGGGGATTCGTGTATAATAGATTTCTTTCTGTCGTGTCAAAAGTGACCTGTTTGCGAAGTCCCTATGTCCTCCCTCGTCTAATCCCAATCAATGGTCAGAGTATAGGAGTACAGTATATTCGAGGCATGAGACTCTATTTTCAATTTTTTAAGTAACCATTTTTTTCCCGTTTTACATTTTGAAGAAGAATTAGCTCATCCACTATTTAATTTGAATATATAATTATTACTTTGTATTCCATACGTGAAAGGAAGCAGGTAAAAGTCATCGTGCTGCTAACCAGTAAAAAACTAAATTCATGCTGAGCACTAGCATAAAAGACATCGTTACTCACCTGCAAATTGGCTCTTATAAGTGTGAGGTGAGGGTTCAACCTCACCTCACTCTTATAAGTGCACCTCACACGGGAGGCACAAGACAAATACTAGAATAAAATGAATAAAAAAGGAAGGTGGTAGCTGCCCTTAACATCAGCTTAGAGAACCAACAGCGAAAAAACGTCCATACTCCTCGCACAGTTTCGCGCTGAGTCTTTTTATGTTTGCCGGAATCACGGCCACAGTTAATCATGGTGGTTCCAGTTAATAGTCACTGCCGCGCTAATTGGTGTAGATGGATACTGCATAAATTTGCAACAATTGTGATTGATTTATAAATTTGGACTCAGAGATGAACGATAATAACAATACTGTATGTGAAACATATAGGAGAATTGGTGCTGCCATTAGATACTTTCGCGATTTGAGGGGGTATTTACTATCAAATTAAACTAAAAGGAAAACTAAACTAATTTACAGAAGTCTAATTAGACCGATACACACATACACATCAGAAACTTAAACAGTAACGCAAAATGAGGAAAGTACTGTTGGTGTCTAAGAGCCATTTTTGAAAGAATTCAAGTTGATGTAATTTGTCAAATTTAGCACTCTGCAGGGAACCAGACTTTGTCAAATAAGCAAAAATCCGAAGAATGGAATGGGCTGCCCATATTATTAGAATAAACAAAGAACGTTCAACACAGAAAATATTTTTGACCAAGCTCACTGGAACAAGAACTAGGGATCGACCCAACCTCAGGAGGGTTGACTGTCTAGAAAGGGATTTCGCTCCCCTAAGAGGAACTTTTAGAAGACCATGGCAGAAAAAAGAGGTCTGGAGGAAAAGAGACGGTCAAAGCCCATGCCATTGGAAAAAAAATTCTATATGTGAATGTAATATTTTTTTACGGGATTTGAGGGTGGGGTGAAACTCAAAGAAATTATACAGCGTGTCATTTTTATTAAATATAGAAGATTTTGAACAAATTAGGATTCTTGAAACTTCATGCTTTCATGAAATTATTACTTACCCAAACAAACCTTTCTTTATGCCTTCATCAGCCCGTATCAACGAGATCTTATAGATTCTGTGCATGGCTTTCGTATTTAAAAAAAACTGTTAACAAGCACGTGACTCTATTATCCATTAATTAATTAGGATGTTTTACCCTTGCTGAGATTAGATGACTTTTTTTGTTGTTGAATATTTAACATAACTTGATAACCAAGTGTTAAAAGCGGCCTGAAGTGCTTACAGGCATTTGAGCTTGCCAAGGATTAATAAGACCCTCAACAAACTTTTATTTTCTTGCCTCTCAACTACCCACAAATCTCCCATTTAATTCAAAAACGTCGAATATCTGAGAAGAACTTTCCAAACTCTCCGTTCTGACGATGTTGACGGGCAATTTCTTCGTCCGTCAAAACTTCCGAATTTTTCCCGTAAACTTCCAATCCTACGCAGCAGCAGCAGCAGAACTTCCTTCACTAGGTGTGCGGAATATTAGAAGAGGAAAAAAAAGCAAAAGAGAGATTTTGGCAAAAGCCAGAGTGGAGAAGCCGCTGACATTTTAATTAGGCATTGATCCCATTTTTAATTAAAATCCCATCCGCGCAAAAGGTAAATTATGACGGGTGGAAGAGGAGAAAAAAGTCTTCGACACGTGCTGCAAAATTAACGCTCGAGGTATGGAAAGTTGTCAGTGCTATCGATCGTTTCTTACTAATACTTCTGATTGAAGAGAAACGGGAAATGTGTGTGTTAGCTTCTTTTTCACCTTACTGCTTGAATGCTGCTTGGTTTTGTTTATAATTAAGTGTGATATAATTAAATGTTATCTGTTTTTGCGAGGTGAAGAATTGTTATTTCATTTGTATTGTTTCGATTTGGAAAGCTATATTCCGAATGTGTAGTTTGCCGTCGAATCAATTTGAAAGATAAAATTACTGCAGTATCTTCGCTGTCATTTTTAGCACCTACAAAGTTATCTTTAGATTGCAATTTCATAAGATTTCTAAAAATGTTATTAGAACTATTCAATATTATCTTGTAATGCTGGAAAACTGCAATGTATCCTTTTTTCTAGATCAAATAAATTTTAATCTATTGTTTTAACACAAAATGTAGCCTAGCGGAAGTATACAAAGGATTTTTAATTTATTAGTGATTTAGATTACATTTGGAATTAAAAGTGAATCGTTGACATTTTGGGTTGGAAATTCGTGTTTATGTTGTTCACTTAATCTCTTGGAATAATTTGGAATATTGTCTTCAAATTTGAATACGCTTTGTTGATTATAAATATTTTCTTCGATATTTTTTTTATTAAAGAATTTTACAAATATTCGTTTTTAAATTATCATTATTGTACGCAATATCTTTTCAGCTTTCAATCCTTAACACAGCAAATCAACGAATTGTACATTACTGTATTGGAACTAATCAATTTTGATTTTCTTCGCAATTTTGTATTTCTCCAACACAGAAAACTCTACTGTGACTTAATTCATTTTTTAATTATATAGTCTAAACGAGGGTTGGTCGACCCAAATGACCTTGCAGACCACTTCAGCAAAACATTATAATCCCGCTGGCCGCATAATATACAGAAGCAAGGTGTTAAGCAGAAATGGTTATGGTATTTGTTTGTTACAAAACACTACACTACAAACAAATATATTGCTCAAAATAATCGTATTTTGTAAAATTATAAGGAATCCCGCGGACCGCAAAATTATTCAAAGTGGGCTGCGAGTTAGCCACCGCTGTTGAAAGCGATAAGCTGTTAACCTGGGAATGAGTGTGTTTTGTTTAAAACACAACCTACCAGTCCACAACTACGCCGCGCATCGCTAGACGACTGGGATGCAAAGGAATCCCTACTTGGGACAATCGTTAAGCTTTCCTATTACTGTCCTTTTGTTGTTTGCTACCTGTAGGAGAAGAGGTCGCCGCCTACCTCCTTTCTAGAGAAGAAAAATCATTTTGCTGATGAACTTTCTGAGCTATAGATTGAGAAAGGTTTTTTCCCCAGCTATTACTACAACTGATATACTTCTCCAGTAGGTTTGAGCACCATTTGGAATGTTTTTCTGCTGAGGGTAGTCTGTTGTTGAGATGTTGGGTCCATTTGACGGGTGCGCCTTATCTGTTTTCATCACTAGTCAGAATTTATTGGGAATGTCTTGGTTATATTCACCATGGAGTGCATAATCATTCAGGAGTATTACGGTGTGCTGCCATCTGGTGTTCCATTCTTGGTTCATGATGGTGGCTTCCACATTTAAAGTCTTTCGGATGAATGATTTAAGCTGCCCACCTTCAGGTCTAAAACGCGTTATACGACTGGGTTGAAAAGGCTGGTTGACCTTGTAGACAGGACAGGGGTCAAGCACTTTAAATCCTGTCCTTTCGCTGCATACCCGTTGAATATTAAAGTAGAGGATGACAATGAAAATGTTAGGGAAAAAATTTAATATATTGCATGATTTTTTTTATATGTAAGTAAAACGACATACCCCTAAAACTCTTACAGGCAGAATTTCAGTAGCATTTCTTTTGAAAGAAGAGCACTCTATTATCAATACAAACCCTTTATATAATCTATGATTATATCGCTGATGGAATATATCGCATGCTTCTAAGATGTAAGCGAATGCTTCGGTAACTTATGTGAGTCGATTAGTAATTGGAAGATCACACATTCCAGAATTCCTCCGTAATCTATCATAAGGAATGATGGTGTCTGCCATATGTTAAGTTCAGCTTAGCCTCAGACTGCTCATAAAACACTATATAAATGTATTCAGTTATATAGTAATTTACAAGTATTATCCTTACATTTATTTGAACTTGGTTGAAAATAGGATTAATTTCCTATCTATATAGTTCTGCATTAGTTAAAATAAAACGTAAGCTAAAAATTGAATATCGAATATATCCAGAAATTCAGTAATGTATTCTGGTCTTAATTATCAGAACGTATATCAGTCCGTCATTAATACATTCTTCTTCTTATTCTCGGCTGTTTTCTTTACCCAGATATCGTAATGCTGCAAATCACTGTCGTTACAGTATACAAATTATCATAAATTACCGAAATATAAAGTATCCAAATCTTTCAAATGCTAGATCACGCTGTAGCTTAATGCCTGTAGGTTTGTGTCTTTTTGAAGGGATTTGATTGCGATTCCTGTTGTAAGTGCATCGATGATTTGTTACCGCAATCGTTCTCGGCAGAAGGAAGGAGGAGGTCCAGTGACATTTCATGGAAGACACCGCATTTCTTTTCTCATTGGAAGCAATTAACGAAGGAGATCGATGCATCTATTGGAATAATAATTTGCGAAGACTTTTTGATGACTTTCGGATGGGCGTCGAATTATTCATTCGCGGAAATCGGATTTTAATTACACGCTCTTTTCCCCACCCCTTCGGATTCAGATGACGACACCCCAAGACGCTTTCCTTTGTGAAGCCTCATTTCCAGGAGTTTTACTTCTGAGATTTACGGTTTGGTTCGATATATTGCAACGATAAATGGCTACATTATGATGCAGTAATGAATCGCATAGGTGAGAATTTGGGGTAACTGCAAATGAAAAGAAAATGGTTTTCAAGGATATTTGTAGGTCTAACCGTAAGAGTTGAACACCTTCCAGGATGCTGGAATAGATGAGTTTATTAAAATGGTACTTTTCGTTAGTTAATAAAAAAGCAGGAAAAACTGTAGACAATTCTGTTTGCCGTCACTGTAATAAGTGCCAGAAAACATCGATATGATGAGATTCCATTCAATTATGAGTTTTTCAAATAAATATTCATGGACTTCAAATAAAAATTCTAGCACTTTACAAGAACAGGATTGAATTTTAAGCAATTTTCTTGAAGTTTTATTCCATTCTAAATATTGAACCCTATTATATTAACAGTTAGTGATAATTTAACGTTTTCGTCATACATTATTTGTCAATACTTTTTTCTTTGAGCCGCCCAGGGTGTATAGTAGTTAGTGACGCTTACTACTGTGCCGTAGGGCCTGAGTTCGAATTCAGGAGAAGGCATAGATGTTTGTAAGTGTATAGTACATGTCCGAAGGGGGCATGGGGCCGCGGTAGCCTAGTGATCAAGGTATCGGTTCGTGCCGAACGTGTCATGAGTTCGAGCCCATCACCACTGAAGACCCGCCGTGTAGTGGCCCAATGCACGTTCTATCCGTCGAGAGCTCAAATGTCCTCCCTTTGGTGTGGTGTGGTAGTTAGGAGAGGGGGTGCCAGCTCAGGTGTCGTCCGCGTCACTTGACCATGATTCAAAATTACGAGGTCCGTCGCTAAACACCCTCGTGTAGCTGAACAGTGCGACGTTAATATACTCTCACTCATGCGACAGGGGGGCATTCTATATGTTCGTCGAGCCGAAAGTCTTCTCGTGTGGTTGGTGGAAGGGAAAGAGAGATGAGATGCTCCCTGACTGTACCCCAGGGTGTTCTTTAAATTTAGGCGGCACGAAGCCAAAACATAATGTCACATGGTCACACTTGCATGGTGCTCAAAACTTCAGCTAACGACTGGCGTAAACTAGCCCCTTGCCATGATGAATTTCGTGGGCCTCGATCTGACACCACCAATCGGGTGCCATTAGAAATAACTTTTTCTTTGTGGTCAGTGGGTTAAGGTAATGACCTTCGTGGTATGCCAAGTAAGAGTAATTTTTTCTTGATCCCCTCAAGGATCGCCATTCTAGGCTATAACTGAAATTGATGCTCGTTAACGTGGACTGGGTTGTAGTTTTTACGAATTGAGTTAGTGTCTAAACTCATTATCACCTTACAATTATAGGCTTTAAGTTAAGAGATCTGTTACCAAAAGCCCTATAAATTTTGAGGAAGACCTTAAAAATTACACAATTTTTTTATTTTTTATAATTATATAAAAAACGTGAAATCCGTTACCATTTATTATAACTGCCAAAAAAAAATTCTATAAATCATTTTTCTTCTCTTTTATCGTGTTAAAAAAAAACCTTGTTTTAAAAGTAATGTTTCGAAACAGCGCAGAAGGAAGGCATTTTTGAAAATTGCCAATTCATTCCTTCTGTAATATTATTGGACTTGCCCAGCATTATCCCATCACGTAAAGATGAAAAGGTAACGCTGATTGAAACTTACAGTCGATTAGGGAAATCATCATCCGCCCTGATTGTCTTTTCACGGATCTCTATGTCTGCTGACAGGAAATTTTTAATTACGCGTCTTTCGATTATGATTCGTAAATTGTCTCTGCATGCAGATGCCAAATTAATTACATTTTCAGAAGCCATTCCTAGGGTTTACGGAATGGAATCGTGTTCTAGAAATAGTTCAATGATTTTCTGTTATTGCGCATAAATGATTTGCAGTATAGGGTTGCAATCTGCTTAATTTCTTTAAATAGGGTTGGCAAATCAACAACCGTGCACTAAACAAAAGACGGACTTAATAATGGATTCAAACGATCATTACGAAACGACATTTCGAATGGTTATTGTGATGGAATAATTCTTTTGATAATCTGAACTAGATTGTTTATAAATATTTTAAAAATCTTTTTCTCGGTTGTTCTTAATGCTTTGCTGTTTAACTCAATGGAACGATTAGCACATATAATCGAAAATCTTAATATTTACTATTTGGTTGATAATTTTTTTTTTCTTATTGAAAATGGTTCGACATATTACCATGAGATAAATAATTTTGTGCTATTTATCTTGAATCTACTACTCGGTGGCGTACACTCGAGAGGGTTTAAACCAGGGCCTTGAACCGGTACTGAACCAAAAACCGAAACAAAATGTCGTTTAATCTCGATTCGATATATCTTCAGTCATTATGTTACTGCAACCAACTTATCAATATTTTCTAATTTAATGTCAACCATATAATTATTATTATTACATGTCAACTGTATAATTACATTTTTGTTTATGATAGAATTATGTTTTATTACAAATAAGAATATACATAAAATAAATTTATTCATTCGGAACTGAACCGAAAACCGTTATTTTTGGCGAAACGAAACAAATTACGGTTCGAAGCCCTGGTTTTAAAGCCTGCCTCCTCTGTAGACCAAAATATTTTTAACTTTCAGCATAATTACGCTACAATTTTAATGTATGTGGTATTTTTTAAAATATACTCCCCCTCCCCTTACGCGAAAGATGGTGTATGCCACTGCTACTACTAGTTAAATCTTTGATATAAATCGAGTTTTTGAGACACAATGGATATGCAACCGATTATTTTAATTATAAGAGGTATATTTTAATCTCGTATTCCAAATTATATATAAAAACATTCCTATAATTCAGTGTCTTTTTATATGGCTGTTTTTTTTTTCAATTACTAGTATTTTCTCTTAATAAGTGCCTAACTAATATAATAAGGTATTTCACTGTTTATAATAGATTTTAAATGTATGAGATATAAAAATCTATATTTTCTTTTAATAATATCTATTAAACATTTTATTGATGCAATTAAATGAGAAAAATTTTAAACCTTTTTTTTTTTAAATCCAAAGAAAACTTAGTGGAGCTGTTTCAATTCAAAAGACTGATACATTTCAGTTAACGAATCAGTTTTCAAGCAACGTCTCATTTCCTATGAAATGCACGCATTTCTTCAATAATAGAGTGGATCTAGAGAAAAGATTGTCCACCGCAGCGCACTGATTTTATCCTTCCCGTGCAAATGGACTAGGCGAAGAATTGCCTACTTAAACATTGATGAGGCTATTCCTTCGTCTCCCGTAGTGGGTATTTCCGTGGGGTAGACTGGCTTTCTTCGCCATTGCAAAAACACATTCCCTCCGAAGGCGTACATATATTGTGGTAATGGATGGAAAAGCAGATGTTATGTAAACAAGAATATGCCGCCGTGCTTTTGCTACAAATTTATAGGATTTAATAAAAGATATCATACACAATTAAATCTCGTACAATCACAACAGAAAGAAAGGTTGTTGGTGTTAAAGAGCAAAAATTAGTAAAAAAAATGTAAGAAATATTAAATTGTTATTAAAATATAAATAATAATTGTATAAAAATAATTGTAAACTTAATAAAATGAAATTATTTAGAGATATTATATCGTCGGTTCTTTTCTCAAAAGAAAAGGCATTACCAATTTAAAAAAACACGAGTGGCCGTGGTAGCATAGTGGTCATGGTCATGGACTCGAAGCCTACGTATCATGAGTTCAAGCCCTATTGCTGCTAAAGGCCCACCGTGCAAAGGGGCTGATGCAAGTTTAATCTGTCGAGTCTCAAAGCCTTCATGTTGGCGCGGTGTGGAAGTTCGGAGAGGGGGGTATCGACTCAGGTGTCGTCCTGGTCACTTGACCTGCTCAAAATTTCGAGGTCCGTCGCCAATAGCCCTTGTGTTGCTTTATAGTGTTACGTAAGTAATCACTCACTCGAACTTAAATGGGGACGGATTCCACTGTTGGCTGTAAATCACAGCATTTGGCGACATCTTTCGATTTAACGAAATTGATCGGTAGTATAATGCTTAAATGACAAAATGAATGTAAAAAAGTCATTGCGAATATACACTATCTGGCCAAAAGTATCCGGACACCCCTTAAAAAAGTGGTTCTGGCGAGTGACGCAATTTGATACATAATTGAAAGCTGTTGGTAGTGGTTTGTCAGATTGTATTTTATGCGTTTGTGAGGCAATGAGTAAGTCAAAGGAGCTTAGTGAGTTTGATAGTGGCTGTATAGTGGGATGCCACCTTTGTGGGAAATCAGTTTGTGAGATTGCGGACATTCCACAGAAGCCTAAATCCACTGTGAGTAATGTAATTAAGTGGAAACGTCGAGGCAGTGAAACGGCAGAAAAACGAACCGGTAGGCCGAAAATACTTGGTGAACGCAGCCGCAGAACTCTGAAAAGAGTAGTGAAACAAAATCGCAAGTCCTCGTTGGTGGAAATTTCTCAGGAGTTCCAAAGTTCATCAGGAATTAGTGTTAGCAACAGGACTGCCCGTCGAGACTTAAAAAAACTTGGGATTCCATGGTCGTGCAGCCGCTCACAAGCCAAACATCACTCCACAGAATGCGAAGCATCGATTGCAATGGTGTAGAGCTCACCGTCATTGGACTGTGGACATGTGGAAAACTGTTCTTTGGAGTGATGAATCTCGCTTTACAGTCTGGCAGTCGGATGGACGCGTCTGGGTTTGGCGGATGTCCGGCGAAGTTTCTTTAGTGACTGCATTGTGCCGGCTGTTAAGTTTGGTGGTGGAAGCATAATGGTGTTTCTCGTGGTTTGGTTCTCCCTTAGTTCCTGTGATTGGAAACATGAACTATGAGATGTATGTGGACATTCTGGACAATGCTGCACTCCCAACTCTATTGCAATATTTCGGGGAAGGCCGATTTTTTTCTTCCAGCAGGATAGCTGCTTTATTCACACATCGAGGTTTGCACAGACGTGGTTTGACGAAATGGGTGTTCAAAAACTGGACTGGCCTTCTCAGAGCCCCGATCTAAATCCCATAGAACACCTTTGGGACGAATTAGAGCGCAGATTACGTAGCCAGCCAAATCGACCATCCTCACTGCAAGCACTCACTTCAGCTGTGATAGATGCCTGGAAGGCAATTCCTATGGTCACCTATCAAAAATTGGTGGAAAGTCTTCCCAAACGTGTGCAGGCTGTCATCCATGCAAAAGGGGGACCATCATATTAATATGTGCCTCAGGACGCTCTAAGTCCATACCACTGGGTGTCTGGATACTTTTGGCCAGATAGTGTATTTATATTTTTTCGCTGGGGGGGGGGGGTCCTTTTAAATTCCGACGAGTTCTGTTACAAAGTATTGCCAAACCTCAAACAAAAATAAATTTATTTACGCGAAACTAAAACGCACTACGTAATATCTGTTATAAGAAAAAAACTTGTACAAACAATTTATGTCTTAAGTTATTTTGTTTTATTGATTAATGAATGTTCTTTCTCTTTCTTTCTAGGGGGATGCTATTACGATAGAACCGTCAAATGTTCCCAATTGCGTTTCCAAAGGAAAATCAGAGGTAAGCCTAATTTGTATTTCAATCTTTTATACAAATAGTTAATGACATTGTCCATTTATTATCGTGCATTTTATTTTGATACTAAATTAAATGTTTTAATTCAAATACCTGAATAATTTTAATTTCGTAGCAATAATATCTGTATCAATTCGAAATTAAGTTGCTTATTCTGTAGGATTAATCGCTCAACTTAAGAAATGGAGAATACAAGTGTTTTACCTAATTTTTTGTAGTGCGTTGTGATTAAACTAAATGTGGTAAGATTTCGTAGTTAAGTTCAATGAAATATTCAACAAAAATAATGGACAAGGAATAGGGGCGGTTTTTCTTAGCCACCGCATCCTCTCCTCGCTCGGTTTTTGTTGAAGATCTGTGGTCACTAGAGGGCACTTCTGCTTCTTGGAACCGTCAGTTACAGTTATTTTGAAAAGAGCGGTTACTCTCCTCTTTTTAAATTTTCAAAGTAACCTTTTTTTTCTGTCAAATAATTATTGTATGAAATGAATTATGTAGAAAACGAATCGTCTAAGAAACTTCATTAAGGTGACCGAAGTGAATTTAAAATTTTAACCCTTGAATTGAATTTCTTATACAGTTGCAAAATAGTATATACTGGTGCAATAAAAAATGTGGAAAATTAAAATGCATGCACATTAAGAACTATTTTTAAATAACGTCAAAGATTTAAGTATTTAGAAACAATGTAATCATGACGTAATTCATCACTATAAGAATCATAAGGAATGAAAAAAAAATTCTAAAACAAATATCACGAGCCCTTTTCTTTTCAAATAAGTAGCTGTCTCAAAAGCAGATGGTCGTCACAAAATATTTTGTAGCGACTATTTTGCCGCTCACAGTGACGCGATCTCCCTTACTTTTCGGGTCATTTTTCACCGCTTGACTTTTAATCTTTATTTACATAGTCGAACCCAAAAGAAAATGGCTTCTTTCCTATCCTCATGCATACGGAAATAATTTGGTAAATGGTCTGTCAGAACAAGATCTTCGAAGGGGACCTGATGAGATGGACCGTAATTGGGAGGGGTGGAGGACCCTTTAAAAAACACTTATCTAAAATGAACATCGATCGACCCATGTGATTAACATATATTATCGCTTTTTCGGAAGCAGACTTTCCCTCCCCCATCAACTGTTCTAATTTGAACTTTTCATCCTCCCTTCTACCCTTTGGTGTAGCAACCCAAAAACAACACGTGACGTGAAAGAGAAGAAGAGGTTAGGGCCTTCTTTAAATAGCCCCCTTTTTTATACGGGTTGAAATATTTTATTAATCGTTTTCATTTTCCTGAAAGGTTTCCATCCCCCCCCCTCCCTTAAGTGCCTTACTTTTTTATTATTATTTTTTTAATCTGACCCTCTTCCTCTGAGACTAAAACAAATTGTTACCCTGAAAAGTTGTTACTTTAGTCCCTAAAGACCCTTCTGGTGCTGAAAGAGTGGAACATTTTCTACTGAAAAATGGCTGATATTTATTTATTCATTACTTCCTAGATCCTTATACTTTGATTATAATTTAACGTCTAACATGGTGTGTTGTAGGACGATTATAATCCATTTAAAAAAGCTATTCTTTTTGAACCATGCTGATTTCATATACCGTAAAATCCGACGTAAAACGCGCACTTTTAGTACCAAAAATAAGATCGAAATTTAAGGGTGTGTGTTATACGCCGGGTATACAAACGATAGCTTTAAAAATAGCAAGAGATGTGCATAAAAAAACCTTTTACTTCTACACATAACGAAATACTGTTTACTTACAAAAAAAATGACATGCCTCATTAACTTAAAGATTTGTAGTTCTAGAAGTATACTATTTTTTCAAAAGTCTGGGGTAATACCTCGAATAAATTATTATTATTTCAAAACATAAGTGCATTGTATACTAACATTTCAGATTTCTTCGTAAAAAAAGGAGGAGGTGTGTGTTATACGGCGAATATACCTAAAATTTAAAAAATACAGGTTGAAATTATAGGTGTGAATTATACACCGGATTTTACGGTAAGTTTTGAAACTTCATTACAATGATTGTTTGAGCAACTGTCTGCTTATTTTTATATTAATAATTACGATCTCGAAATTAAGTGACCAGACATATTCAAATCAAGCTATGGATTAGAATCTTAATTGTATTGACTGGCTTTATTTACATTACACTTTGAACCAACCAGAAGACTATTAGCGACGAAACTGATTTTTTAATAAAGCATGTAATGTAAAATATAACGAAAGCTGTTTCTTTTTAAATGAGATTAAGCCTCAAGTTCTCGTGAGATATGGTATGAAAGTTAGGAGAATGAAATCCCAGAGCGCGAGGTATCTACATGACCGGACTTTAGCTCAGGATTACGAGATGTGCAACATTATATATATATTTGAGATGCCCTGGGTTGCTAGGAATTTTTCTTACCTATTAAGTGCGTGATTATGTTGTAGTCGTGACATAGTGGAGAAGACTTGATACTTGTAAGCTTTATTTATTTCTTCACCAGGACATTACAGCAGTTCACACAAAAATTACATTTAAAAAACACAAAGGCGGACAGACGGAAGCAAACGGTAGCACACTTAATACGAAGACAAAAAAAGAGAGAGAGAGAGCGGCACTCAGCGCTCTGAGCTTTTATACTGGCGGTGAAGGTCGTGATTGGTTGCAAATGCGCGCTAGCAAATAGATTACGATTATTAAGATTATAACTGTCTCGTACCAAAGAATTAGAAAACAATTTAATGGAGTAGAGTTAAAGAGTGCTAGAAGAAGTCATTACATATATATATTCATCCTATGATCGTCCCGACTTTTTTATCATAAGTCGACGAGCATCCCAATACAATGTAGAATGATAAAAATAGTCACTAAAGGCTGTCAACAACATTAAACAAAATACTGTTTAATACACAACAGTTCGTACATTAACCCTTTCGTGGGCCATTTATTTCTCTTTTGAATTTCTCGCAGTTTTTTATGTTTTATTAACAAACAATAGTATTTTTAAGGAAATATATTTTATTTTGCCGAATCTTATGTTTACATTTAAATTTCAGAGGTGGGAAGAATATTTCCCAAGGAACCATTCACCGTCATAAAGAAAATAAAATTTAATGTGATTATTTACTATGAGGAGGTGAGAATTATGTTGCAATGCACAAGGAGACATCACACTATGATCACATGTAACGGGTCCTCTTTTCTTGTTCCTTTCTTCGACGTTTCCTACGTCGTCTATAGTTGGAAACCATTTTTGGCATATGATTCCTCATACTGTGGTTGAGCTCACATCACATCCGGAATTATACACTTCTTTGCTTGGAAGCTAGCAGGACGTCCTTTCCTTTTTCTTAAAAATATTATCCTGTTAGCTGACGAGCTAATGTTAAACGGAATGTTGCTAATCTAAACTACCGTTTCTTTTGTTCACTTGCCACAGTATGAAACTATTTATGATGGAAAGGTTAATAAGGGGGGGGGGAGGTACGATGCCACCATTTTAGAGATCTTATTTGGTATATTTTCTCTTCTTTGATCGAATCGATCAACCCTTCTATGACATCGTTATATACAGCGACAGCTTTTGGACAAGGTACTTCTTCTTTAGTACCATCTTTTTTTTGTCCAATTTATAGATGTCATTATCAATGGACTATGTACTTGTTATTTTGCTTTAAAATTTTAGATAAAATTTAAAACTCGATAACTGTGTATAAAGATGTTCAAATATTAAAATTCTTCAAAAAAATTTCACATTTTTTAAAAGAATTCTTATATGTATACTTTTTTTAATCAAGGGCTTTCTGTTAACGTAAGCACGTTATTATTGCTGGCAAATATGTACATTATAAAAGAAAGTTTCTGTGAAAGGCAAAAAGTGACATCAAAGAACGCATGAACTGATTGGCTAGAAACCCGTGGTTGTAGTTATCATATGACTATGACGTCACGTGAATTTAGCCCATTACACTTTATGACAATTTGACATTGGCTTTTACTACTTTTACAAATTAATAAGTGTTTTAACCAATAAGCACTCAAACATGTTCATTTTAATTATAATATTTTTTTCTGGATGTTAAAAATTTATTTTGATTCCGAAATACAACGCTGAAAGCTAAATTATTAATTTTTTAAGGATTAAAATTTTTTTCTAAGATGTCGAAACAGCTATGTCATTAACTACAGGTAAGGAATTATATTTTCTAATAAATTTTCTTAGTCATAATTAATATTGAAAGCTGTAAACTGATTCCAGATCAAAATATTTTAATTTTGAAATATTTTAATTGTGATGAAAACTCATATGATTATTTGATGTTTTGTAAATATCTACGTAGCAACTACCATTAATTACTCGAACTAATCTCATAATTAATTTCTAAATTATCTCTCTCTCCCTTTCTGAGATACATGAAACTTCCCTCCGGCACTCGGCTGACATCTTTAATTAGTTCAAATACTGCTGTATTGAATCCTGTGGCTTAGTGTGAATTCACGACTAATTATCCGCGGAAAGTGGAAGATTATGAAGTTGATGTGTAAAGAGTTAGCATCAGCGTAACTGGTCTATTTATGAAACTGCTTGTTAATTCAGTCCCAAAGGATACAATTTTTCGTTTCTCTCTGTTACTTCAAAGTTTTAATTAGTTGAACAGAAAACGCATCTCTGTCTGTACAGAATCGGTAATATCGAATATTGGATTGTTCTGTAGTTGCTCTTCACAAGCCAGGTTCAAGTGCATAGTGTAATTTCCATTCAAGTATTATTTTGTGTGTTAATATATATTTAAAATAGCTTGGGAGTATTTTATCCTCAAGCGTTTTTAATTTGGAATATTTTCCATGTTTTCAAGTTCATTAGATATTTTGAATTCTTCTATAATGATTTATGTACACTTGGAAGTTTTAAAGAGGCTCTAAAAAACTTTCTTCATCTAATGATTAAAAATAGGTTTCAAACTGGGGGGGGGGGATTAGCACTTATACGGATAAGGAAGTTTGATTAGACATAAGATGTATACCCATTCACAATAGTAAATGGTTAAAATTTAGATACAATACATGTTAATGCTAATTTTTTTCTACAAAATTTACTGAGATGTGTTGAAAAGAGAATGAGAAAGAGATCAAATATATATTATATTATATGCTAAAAAAACAGATTACTGAAATAATTTGGTGGATTGAATGCATAAATAGTGTATCAAAATATATTTATCCTTATACATTAGTGTTGTGACATTTACCGCCTCACTACTGTGAATCG
Organism: Trichonephila clavata; assembly: GCA_019973975.1. NCBI lineage: Eukaryota > Metazoa > Arthropoda > Arachnida > Araneae > Nephilidae > Trichonephila > Trichonephila clavata. The sequence goes on along the minus strand of BMAO01005072.1, from coordinate 81,100 downwards.
GCTTCTTTTGTGTACATGATCACCACGTGCAATGAGATCTGCACCCTTTAAATATTGCGTGGTCTTGGACATCGCCCCGGCAACCTTTGACACCACGAGGAACCCCCTACTCCGCCCACGAATCGGATGCAACTCGTGGATAAAGGGGGCCGACCGCAATGATCCAAAAAAGCTTAGAGAGGGAGATGGTTAAAAACTTTCGTAGAGACATACCTCCTCCCTCACAAACAACAGAACTTGGACACTAATATTTCTAAACAATAGTTTAATAACTTCAAAGTGTATATACAGTAATTAATAACTGCGACGTAAATAAACTAAGTATTTTCATTGATAAATATCCGCTACTTTTATTTATATCAAACGTTACAGTGCTATGATAAAATGATTGCATTACTTTAACATTAAGCGAATAATTCTTATATTGCTACAGCCATTCCTTTTAGAGTTGTCTTTTAGCAAAGGAGTTGCAAAAATAACTGTAAAGGATAATTTGATAGTCTTTGTATTATATTTTTGAAAAACTTGTAGACTACAGAAATATTTTTAGCACGAATGAAGAAATAACTTCATTTTTGTTACCCTAAATAAAGTCCATTAATATTGTCACACATATATTCAAGCCATCACTTAGGCTCATTTTAATAGTGGCAAATATTTGAAGAATGAATTTATAAAACCGAATTAGACATTTCTCTCATGGGAATTTTTCCGTTCTACATCAACTAATAGTACTTAAGGCTATTTTTTTTAGAATTGGAAATGTTAGTAACGGAGAATTTCATAAATATTTAATTAAAACTCTGAATTTGAAAAATTAAAGTGAATATGGTTTGCCTAAGTCAAAGAAAATCAATTAGATAAAATATTTGAACTGATAATAATTATTAAAACGAGAATGTACGGATGAGTGATTTAACAGTAGTACTTAACTGGGTTTTTTTTTTCGCGATAGCCCGGTGGTTAGGGTTTTGAACTCATGGCCGGCATGTCATGGGTTCGAGCCCTAATGTTGCTAAAGACCCGTCCGTCGTGCAGAGAGACTAATGATGCACATTAAATCTGTCGCGTGGCTCAAAGTCCTTACATTGGCATTGTGCGGAAGTTAAGGCAGTAGGGTGTCAGCTCAGGAGTCATCGTCGTCACTTGACCGTGGCTCAAAATTACGAGGTCCGTCACCAACATCTCTCGTGTTTGATAAACACATGAGATGTTGATAAACACAAACTCGCTCACTTAATTTTATTTTTCCCCAGGTGATACTTTCTACAATATTAAATTGTTTGTAATGTATTTCTCCTCTTAGATTATTACATTTTCTTGTTAACTATTATTTTTTATTGTTTACAAAGGCCCAGAAATTTATATCTTTCATTTAATATCCGAAATTTGTACGCTTTGAAATAAGATTAATTTTGCTTGTAAATAAATAATAATTAGTACCAATATTAAGTCCTAACTCATCAAACGTCAACACACACACATAACTTTATTTCCTGCACATAAGCTATATTCGACTCCAGGGCAATATATTTTAGTATTATTATTATCAATTAGTTTCCTTTTGTGCAACCATCATTTTGAGTATTTTATTGATACCAGTAGCGCGCACAAAAATTTTTCAAGAGGGAAGTCCTTGGTCGAAAGTCCCCCAACTCGTATCATACCTGAAGTCAACACCAATTGATTCTTCTGATTTTGTCGATTTTGTTAACAAAGAACAGTAAAATATAAAATGTTGAATTAATAATTTGCATTAATTAATAAAATAAATTGTTAATTACAAGTTCTTAATTAAATTTTACGTTATATATATATATATAGAATTATCATCAATCGAAAAAACTCAAGGGCTTTGGGGGCTGTCCGGACCCCCAGGACACCCCCTTGTGTGCGCCACTGATTGAAACCAATATATTTTTGTTTATATTTTACTGTGCGAAATTTTAGCTGCGGTGACCTAATGCTTATTATCACGAACTCATGACCAACTTGCCGCAGGTTCGAGTCCTGGTGCCATTGAAGACCTACCTTGTAGAGGGGCTGATGCATGTTACATCTGTCAACACAAAGTTCTCCCGTTGGAGTGGTGTGATAGTTTGGAAAGGGAGTATCAGCTCAGGTATCGTCCTCGTCACTTGACCGAGGCTCAGAATTACGAGGCCCGTTGCCAATAGCCCTCGTAGAGCTTTATAGTGCAACGACTCACTGTCATTCATAGTTTGTGTATAACTGACTTCGTGGTGAATTGAAAAAATTAATATCTATTTCCGATGCAGAATAAATATTTTTATCTGATAACATTTTACAAAAATATTTGATGTTTTCTCTTATCAAATTGATATTTCGTGCATAAATAAACTTTTACGAAGAACTTATAAAAAGTTGGACCTTAAATAAAAGCTCTATTTTCGACGCCCACACTTAGCAGACCTCTTCAAAATTTCGGAAGTGCTTTTGTACGAACGTATTGACAACAATGTAAAGTTTTATTGCCTTAAAGAGGTCTCCGTTGGAAAATACTTCTTTACAGCTAATGCAGCGAAAACAAGTGGAATTGCACTCGGGGGGATTCCGACGCATCATTTCGTTCGAACCAAATCACTTCGGGGAGAGAAAAGAGTGTTCTAAAATTGACTGAAAGTTCTGAAATTGTCGAGAATTCCGGAAAGTAATAGCCGGAGGCACCGTTCCAAAAGCTGTTGCATTACGAGTCGAAATGGCAAATGAAAATGACTCGAAATATCTAACCTGATGTTTATGTTGAAAAAGCTTTCAACATTTTCGTACTAATTTTTTTCCTGAAAAAAAAAACGCATTATCATTAAATATTTACCATGTTTCATCCGATTATTTTAACTAAGACTTATTTAAGTTTTAAAGCTAAGTAACACTTATTTCTAAACATATTAACAAGTAAGTAGGTGTCTATTAATGTTCTTAAATCAATACGAAAGCTGTTGTCGATATACCTCAAAATTTTGAACGACTGTCAATTGATGAGGATGAAATCTGAGCGGACTCACTCCACTCTTCTAGCTTTCGCAACACGCTAACGTGAGGAGTTTGAACTGAAAGAGATTTAACGTTTATCAGCCCCTCTAGAGGAAGGACCTTCAGGAGCAGCAGGACTCGAGCCTGAGTCTCGACAACGCCAGCCTTGACCAACGTCCGTGATCATGACCATTAGGCTTCTGTAGCTACAAATAGGTTAACAAAGAAAGGAATGAGGTTATAATATAGGCCGCGGTAGCCTAGTGGTCATGGTCACGAACTCGTAACCGGTGTTATTGAGCCGTGAGTTTGAAACGTAGTTGAATGGGCGTTGTAATGTGGGCATCTGGACTGTGAAACAGTCCTCAGTCCCATATCCTGGTTGACTTTGATGGTGGGGTTTTTCTTCCTGCTTAACAGAAATCATGGCTATTGGCTGAGACGATGGCATCCGGGAGGCATGGCAATAATTCTTCATCTGGCTGCTATAGTGATGATTTTTTTTTTTTTTTTTTTTTTTTTTTTTGCATGGGTGAGAGCTTAGAGCTTGCTCCGCGATCATAGACTCCTATTGGCTGCCCTGGGGGCTGGGAGGTTTGAAACGTAGTGCCACTGAAGACCCACTTTGTAAGAGACGCTGGAATACGTTAAATCTATCGTAGAGCTTAAAGTCTTCACGCTTTGGTAGTGTGAAAGCTCGGAGAGTGGGATGCCAGCTCTTGTGTTGTAATCTTTACTAATTATGAAGTCCGTCAAAAATAGTCCTCGTATTGCTTTACAGAGTGACAGTGGCTCACACAAGGGGGGGGGGCCTGAATCTGGACCCCCCATAGCCCTTGATTTTTTTTCGATTGATTATAATCCTACGTATATAGTACGCAGAATTTAATTAAGTATTTGTTATTAATAATTAATTTTGTTAATTAATATTAATTATTTATTCAATAATTAATTTTTGACTGTCTTTTGTTCCCGAAAATCGACCAAATCAAAGGAATTTGTTGGATGGCATATTGGGATATGATACGAGAATGGTGGACTTTCAACCCTAGACTGCCCCTCCCCCTTGAAAAATTCCTGTGCGCGGCCACTGTAGAGCGGCATTAATAAACACTCACTCAAGCAGTTATAACACATGATTAAAATTTTTAAATACTTAATGATTAATTTAAATTATTTTTAACTTCAACTCAAGTCTACATTTTAAATTTTATTGCAATATGGTAATTTCAACAGCAATGAGTTAGTATAGTTCAAATTAACGTTTCTGTTAAGTTACACCAGTGCTATTGGTGAGTTATCTCGTAATTCTGAGCCTCAATCAAGTGACGAGACAGATTGTTTCTCATTCTCATAATTTCTACATTAGGTCTGAAAATTCTCACCATGAATAATCTGATTCATAAAACCAGTAGATCTCACGCTTTGCTCCTTTCGATGTGCCTTCAGCGAGAATATGCCTCGAACACGTGTCTCGACTTGAATATCACTGACTATAAAGATCGTAGACCTGCTAACTGGGCTAAACATGTGAAGAACTAAGTCGGAAGTTTCGAAATCTTAAAATTTTTTGGTATGAAATAGTTGAACGGTTCGAAATTTGCCTGACTTATATAAAACGACCCTGTTGGCGATAAAGCGTTGATTTGATGCTCAATTTTATTTAACTATATATTCAGGAATGATGTTACTGCTATAGTTTAACTTTCTAACTGGGTTTCAAATTTTTACTTTGGAAGGTTGAAAATATTTGGAAAAGGATACACAAGCTGTGAATTTTAACTGTTTCATTGAATCATGGCATAAAAGGGCTTCGAAGCTAACAGTACTTAATGTTACGACTGTTAAACATTTTAAATTCATGAAATAATAGGTATTTTATTCATTGAATCCAAGTTCTCAAATGCTGAGTGTGGAAGTAAAGGGAGTGATATAATATGTGTGTGTTGAGATTACATCTTGGTTTCTTAATTGTAAATAAAAACAACTAAATCAATGGGCTGAATTCATGTGACGTCATAGTCACATGATAATGATAACCACGTGTTTTTAGCCAATCAGTTCAAAAACTCATGTGACGTCATAATTATACGATAAAAGCAATCGTGTTTCCGGCTAATCAGTTCATGCGCTTCGTTGTTGCCAACTTTTAATCTATTGGAAACTTTCTATTAAAAAATACAGATTTGCCAACAACAACATTTTTGTTAAATTAAAAAACAATTTGTTATTTCCCCCCAAGTTTTACAAGTAGAACAACAAGTACAATTAGTTTGATATCTGTTTTGAAATCAATGGAAAATACGTGCTTATCTTTATCACGTGACCGTCATGAATTGAGCCCATTGCAATGATGATGATTTTTATCAGACAGAACTCGAAAGGATTAATAGCTAACAATCCGATTATCGCCTCTTGAGTGTCAATTTCACAGCTTATTGTTATAATTTACTGTGTTTTATACCCTCAAGATGAGCCTAAATTTATGTGTGAAATAAAACCAACTAAAGCAACAATTTAACAAGACGTTAAGATGAATTCACATTTTACATCAGTAATCCATGTGAACGCAACGGACTGTCATAAAACTAAACATAATTTTAAAACATGTTTCAAGTTTTAAAGCACGAAAAGAAACAGATGTTAATTAAAACTATTCAGGATATTACTGACTTAAGTTTTCTATCTATGTACTCCGAAATATTTCCCGGCACGTACTTCTTAAAAGCTTAACAAAATCCATAAACAGAAAAGAGAGACGCTTAAAGAAAGAGAAGAGAAAAAAAAACTAATCTTCTCCGTCCGCCGACCGTGGAAAATTGTCGAAAACTGCTGATTTTGACACATTTCTCGCACTCGGAAACTCCATTAATAATCTCGAGCGAGTCACTAATGGTGGTTTGTACATCTTCCAGAAGGGGGATAACGCGGGGGTAAAAAAAGAATCATCTCTCTTTCGTCGTCTTGGGGAGTCGTTAAATTTCGACGCTTGATCCGCTGGGGGTGTCAGCCGGAGTGTGAAATGAAGACTGGGACGAGACTTAACACTCCCCTGGTCTGGGACCCCGTCTAATGGAGAGTGGAGGAGAGAGATCTCTGCAAATTGTGTTCTTCCGACAACCTAGTCGTATGACGGGGCTAATTGGTTCATTCTGGCCTCACACTATACCTTCTGCTCGAATGGAGCTAACATTCTAAATGTTATCTTCTGCAGAAAAAGTTAATTTTTCTTTCAATGAACATCTCGAAAAACATGATATATTTACGATTCGGTAATTAATTGTGATATTTAAAAGAAAACTATGAAAGGGTTATTGAAGGATACTTTTTTGAATTTGTTTCTATTTCAAAATAAGTGTAAAGTAGTGTAGGAATTTTAATTCATACTTACTCATGTATAGCTGTTTAGAATCTTATCCAATAGCATAACAAGGGTGGAGTTTCGGGTATCGAACCCTCCTACCGAGAGACCAATAGATTTTTAATTTTTAGCATAAAGATTACATCTCGGAGCTTTCGTCCATGGTTTTTTTTTAATATAACCCCGCCCACAAAGGTAGTATCTGTTCGCGCCACCGTGTAATGTTAATTTAATTCAATATTTGTTAAATACAAGAGTTACTTTTGCTTTCTAAATCAAAGAAAATAAAAAAAATACATTTGAGTCAAGATTCTCGAGTCCTTTGAACTAACTCTCTTGTGCGAAATAATGAGTTAGTTATTTTAACAGTTCCCATTATATTCTGCTCATGAAAGAAATCATTTCAAGATTCGAACCCGCTACTCAATTTAAAAGGAATGTTTTAATTAATTAACATTCTCAGATTTTATGCTAAGAATCCGATAGTTCAATTATCTTTATGACATCTTATTAAAAATAAAAATACTTAACGTACATATAAGTGTTTTTGAGTTTTAAGAAATTCTCTTTTTTTATTGGGATGCAGTCAGGTTTTGTTCAAAATGTAATAAATCCAAATAATAATATTCAGTATTTAAGTCGAAAAAAGTTCCATGTAGTCTTTTGGCAACATACAGTACTTTCCTAAAATTTGGCATATATGCAATAAAATTTTCAAATGCAACATAAACGTTGATAGCTTACCTGACAACAGATGAGAAGTAATTTTTTTTTCTATTAGATAAATCTTTCCTTTATAGGAAACTCGGAAATATCTCTCCAGGTAACACACCGACCATCACCCACCACATTCCCATGTCAAAAAATATAACTTTCACTCCAAAAGTAATGCATTTTTTCTTCCGCACTTGATTTATTGTCTATGGTTCTGCGTTCAAACTGTCGAGAGCTCAAAAGTCCTCCCGTTGGTGTGGTGCGGTATTTAGGAGAGGGAGTGCCAGCTCAGGTGTTGTCCTCGTCACTTGACCATGGTCCAAAATTACGAGGTCCGTCACCAAAACCCCTCGTGTAGCTGAACAGTGCGACGTTAATATTCATTCACTCACTCACTCACGATACTTTATGTCGTTCATTAGGGGTTTTCGGAATGAAAGCAGTGATTTCCACTGACTTTTTCTACCACACAAAACTAATTTCGCTCAGTATATTTCTTTTGAAATTTTCAACCCATCACAAGGGAACTGACCTGTGGAATATGTTAAGGTCTTTGTTCTATAAAGGTAAGTTTTCTTCAAACTGGGGAATTTAAGTATTGAAAGTCGATTCTCGATCTCTGAAGAAAGAGTCCCCCCCCCCCCCATTCTTTTAGTGTGATCATATGCAACCATCACATGCTTTATTCTGTAAAAGGAACAATCCAAAAGATCAAATATTTCCCTTTCGTTGACTCAGAATTCAATTACATTCTATTTCCCTCAGTGTGGAGTTTTCCCCTGAGTGTCTGCAAGACCACCTTTACAGCTTTCGCAGTGAAATATCTTCTCTGTAAGCTCCTTTATTCCGTTTCAGCATCCGCCTTGAAACATAAAAGTGACTTCAGAAGAAAGCAACCTCAAAAATCTTTTGAGGAGGAAGAAGAAGGATTCTGTTTGTTTCCATTCGGAGAATAATAATGTGAAAAACCTTCTGTGGTCTTTTATTCTATTCTCAGTTGGTATTGGAGGAATTCTTTCAGAATATAAGCTCACACTTTAATTTGGATTGTTTTTATTACTTAAAAACTTGTTTTCTATCGTGAAAGGACTCTTCAATATGTGTGTTTTTTTTAATTTACTTTTCACTATAAACTTCATGCTTTAAGTCGTACATTTTATTTTATTTACCGACGTTCATCGAGTGTGTGAAATATGCATCCTTTTTCTTGTGTTTTAATTTTTATTGTTTAAGGTATACATGATTAGTTCTTCATGATTTTAATAATTTTCATCGATTGGTACCTGTATTTTTTTACAACGTCTTGCAATTTTTAGCTCAATATTTCCTTTTAAAAATACGTAATTGATCTCATGTACGTTGTAAGATCTTGTTAGAATTCAAGTAATTTGTATACATTTTTATGTAGTTATAAAAAAAATTAAACATTAATCACATTCTGATTTTTATATGCCATCAAGACTCATTATACACCTTTATGGAACCAACTGTTTGCTGTAGAGATTTTCGGTTGTTGCTTAAATTTGCGATCGTAAATTTATTTCTTTTTCTAGAAACAAGTCTATTTTGTTAAATAGGTCTGAGAAAACCCCCTCGACCTTAAATATTACAAGATTCATCGGTGATATTAAGAACCGAACTTAGAGATACTAGCTTTTACGCTGCTAAAAGATTATCGTCTTGAATAATAACGGCTTTTGTACATTAAATTCATTGAAACTCAAACTCTTGAAAGGAATTTTAAAGGTTTTGGAGCAATTGTGAGGTACCAAAAACTGAAATATCTTTCTTGTTTTGACTATAACGAATTTCATTCTTGATAGGCATCCGTGTTAACCGAGGGATCATCTCGAAATCGCATTTGTACAGTCTAGTCATATAGGTTTGAGTTCCCTAAAGACCCAGGGTGTTGAAATTCTGATACACGTTAATTTTGATAATGTTCAAAGTCTTCACATTGGTGTGATGTTGATGTTTGCAAAATGAAGTGACAGCTTTGGTGACAGCACTTGACCTCGTCACTTGACAGCATATTTCAAAATTATGAGGTCCATTTGTTAATAACATTCAAGCTTTTTCTCAGGGCGAGTGTAAAGCGATCAACAATTTCTCATCAATAACTCTTGTTGTCTAAGAGCTTTAAAGCAATATTAATGTAAGTCATAAGTGTTACAATAATTTTTTAGAGTCGATTTTTACAGTCTTAATTATTTTCTGTATCAAGATTGAATTCTTACAATCATTGGAATGGTAAATTTATAAACATGGTTCCCTTTTAATCATGTTTTTAAAGTAATTATTGTACAAAAAATTAGACAAAACTTATTATAATATATATTTTCTTTTTAAGGCTTCATTGAATATATATTCAAGTTAAATGAATTAATTTGACGCTGTATTATTAAGTAAAATGTTTTTATTATCATTTGAACTTACAAGAAACAAAATTTGGGAAGTTTCCAAGAAACACTAAAAACCTTTTTCGAATGTTATCATTATTTGTAAGCTCAACAGCATCCTGATAAAAACACAGCGATAACAATCATACAAGTAAACATGTCATAAATGTTAATTTTTATTTGGGGGAAATTGGTATTAGTATGGAATTACATATATTTTTTTAAAAATATACAAAAATACTCAAGGAAAGAAGGAAAAACTTATTTCCATGGGACAGTATTCTTAGGTTATTATTATTATTTTTGATGAAGTACTAATTTAAATATGTAAACCTGATGCCATTGTGGTTTATATTTATCTTTTATCTAAAATACTGTTTTACCCAGAAATAACCCTTCCATTTCCTTCAGAAATAATGAAGCTCTCTTCAAATTATAAATAGAAATTATTCTAATTTCCAATTATATCCGTATACATATTTAATAGCATAAAAATATGAGGCATTGTCGCTTAGTTTACTAAAATTACCATTGTCTTCATGTATAACATTATGTATTTCTTTTTTCATATTAACAGATATCTTATGTATGTTGTTTGAATAGCTCTTCACATACCGAGAGAGAGAGAGACTAATATATTACAGAGTGATAAATTGTTGTGATTTCTGTCTGCATTCCAGTGAGGCTGACTCTTCTCTTAACTGTCATTCCCAACATTTTCAGAATTTTTATTCTTTATATGTAAGGATTCCATAAGTTTAATATATATCAGAGTAACAGAAAAAAAAGAAAGAGATAACTTGTTTTCTTTCATTCGCAGAAAGGTTACATTTCATAACATGTACCTGATGCACTTTTACTGATAGAAAGATCAGAAAAACACTAAATATTTCATCTACATTAGGTTTCGTGAACTAATGGAAAACTAACTTATGCTATACAACTAGGGCTTCATGAATGAAAAAATTCATATTTAAGTTTGTATTAAAGAAGAGCAGGGGGAGGGACTAGTGTACAATGTGCATCTAAAAAGATCGGTAAATGCACAGGTATCTCAAAAACAAGTTAAATATGCTCAGAGAGAACAATGGAGAGACGATTTGTTGCAAAGAGCGCAAGAAACCGAGCTGGTTTATTCTGTTACATGCAGTTGAAAGGCGTGTGTGAGGAAACTCACATCAAATGGAGTAACGGATAAACATGAAATATTGTAATAAATTGGTAAAAATGACCATAGAAGCTAATGCAATGTTGCTCCATGTATAAGGAATATATACCGTGAGCAGAAAAGGCTTTTACGACGGTTTAAATATTTTTGATGATACGGTGCATGAGACTACTCCATTCAGTTTGCCCCTCAACAAGTGTGACGACCAAACATCAAGCGGCTGAGACTGATGCTGTTGCGAAAATGGCGGTCTGTCTATGCCATAGGTTCTCAACGTGGGTGATAACGCCCCCTTGTGGGCGTTTGAGGTTCTCATGGGGGCAGTAAAAGATCCAGAGAAAATTAGAGGGCGTTGAGATGGCACGGAGGGGCTTGGGCAGATTAACCAAATATAGTCTAAACAGACTTAAAAAAACACGCTGATTATGTACTAACAAAAGTAAACTTTAATACTGTTTACTTATGTTGATTGTATGTATTTAAATCATTTCTATGTCACATGTACGAAAATTCACATATTTCGGTAGTTCGGGAAGTGGATAAAAAACTTAAAAGATTACATTACGTTCAGACCTACATTAAATTGAATGATATAGTGCATTTTAATTTCTGTAGTGCATGAGTTGTCTTTGTGAGCAGTAGGAAAAATGTTTCGTCCACTGCATTTCATTACATATTTTATCCAGTTATATAACTAAATATTTTAACCAGGAATTAACGTATGATTCTTAAAAGACTGAAATTGTCAATTTGTGTTTATTTTGAAAGAAATAGTTTATAATGAAATATTTCGTATCATTCGTTTCGTTTCCTGTCTTTATAACAAGTAAGCTAAAACTTTTATTCCACTCTTTTAAATGACGAAGAAATTCAGTAGCGTTTCAATTCCAACAGTTTAGTCAACCTATCTATGACTAAAATATATATTACACATTTAAATATATTTGTGACAATAGCTATTTCAGATTCCCAAGTAAAAAAAAATTGGGGCTTTAGAAAAAAAATTAAATTAAAAAATATGTTTTCTATTAGTAATAGGATATTTTTTAAAACTTAACTCTTGTTTCATAATGTATTATGTATACTCTTATTTCTCTAGAGTGGGAAGGAGCGGTATCGAAATATTTACTAGGAAAGGGGGCGCCAATTCAAAAAAGGCTGAGAACCTATGGTCTGTGCGATGCACATCGAAGAAATTGGTAATTAGCAAGGACAATATACGAATCCTATGGCATTCTTTTTGAAAACATAACGTCTGTTTTTACAGGAATAATTCTTTGTTATTTTTCTGTTAACACTCAACACAATTTACAAATACACACAACATTGCTCTGATGCTCCTTCTTCAGACATTTCTCCCCCCCCCCGTCTCTATTTTCCCATAATTTAATCGATTTCATGCTCTAAAACGTTCCTTCATTTAGCAACGCCCTTTCCTGATATATCAAATCATCTACGTGTTATTTCTTTACAACAGTGTTATAACCATTATTCACCAAGGTTTGACTAAATGTAAGATTTATCGTCGAGCTGAAGGAAACACACGCAGGAAATTTCATTGACACGTGTGTCCGACATCTAACCTTTCTGCAAATCATCTTTACACACTCTTAAAAAAAAGCCACCTATAGGAATCCAAAACCTTAAGAGACAGTCTTGATTGTTCTTTTTGACAGCTATGGCGTGATCCACCAATGATTTGTCCCGGAAAGGCAAATCGTCTCCACCAAATTCTAGGAAGCTTTTTTTAAAGCGCTTAATGGTGCGTGACCAATGTATTTACCCGCACATGTACGGGAGTGAAAAGTGAAGTTTATATGTTTCAAAACAATGCACTCCCGCTTGCTGCAATCCATGTAAGCAACTTTTGTGTGCAACATAATATAGTTGTTGTCACACGTCCACCAAACTCGCCTGATCCAGTGTTTGCAGATTTTTTTGTTTGTTTTTTCACCTCAAGGAGGTCCTGCAGGGCATTCGTTTTGCAGATTTGTTAGATATCCGAAGACATGTCCCATATGTGCTTCGACCGATCCTAAAAAAGACCTTTGTTAACTTATTCCAGCAGCTTTATTAATCATGTCAAAATTATATTATGTCCATCTGATGGTACTTTGAGGATAAATAAAAATCCTTTGATCCCATGTTTTGTTTTATATTTCCATTCATCAAACTTTTTAAACATACCTTGTATTAAATTTTTCTTATATTTGAAAAATCCAAGTCTGTAAACTGTAAGCTGAGATCTTGATTTTCATAAAAGTCCACTTGTCAGTTCTACAGAGCAGTTACTCACTGCAAACATATACTCATTTGTTCTTAGAATTCAAAATGTTATCCTGTCAAAAGATCAGAAAAATATCAACATGTCTTAAAATCTTATATTATTAAGCCATTACTAAAATTGATATTAATTAACCGAGTGACATATTAACTAAAAATTTAACGAGTAAACTAAAGTTCTTTTTAAAAAATCGGGTTATTTTTTCAGTTATGGGAGAACTATTTTTAAATCTAAGGGATTAAGATTCAAAACACATTTTTAATACATTAGTATCCCATATGACTGAGATCAACGTAGGTTATACAAATCAAGTTGGTTAGATCTATAATTTAAAAAGTTTGTAAACTTTCTAAACAAATCAACAAAAAAAACTTTGCTACAGTAGAGCGTCGTTTATCCGAATCAATTGGGACCGGATGATGCGAGTATCGGCTGTACTATGAAAAAAATGAAAAAAAAAAATACATTGCGGCCTCGGCTCTTACGGAAAAAATAAGAACAAAAAATTACAAAGGACACCATTCGGATACGCGATACTTCAGATAACCGAAAACCGAATGCGATCCATGCAGTATATGATACTGGACACTATACAAATATGAAAATCATCACACGCGGGAAACGTGCTTGAAGAAAAAGCAAAATAAGTGCAGAATGTCGCAATTTTACCTTGATTGTAGAAAATAATCACATATTTTTGCTGTACTATTTTACACCTTCATTTTTTCAATGCAAGGTATCTGATTCTCTTCAGCAGCAGTAGTTGAGTAGGACAGCACTCTGATTGTTGTTCGTACCACTCCATAGCTCTCTAACGCAGAAAAACGCGTCAGCATTTGCTATACTTCCGTTGTTGTCGTCCTCGTCTTCATCCGTTTCATCGTCGACAGGGTTGGATTCTTCTTGCACGGAAATCACAATCTCGTCATCAATTAGCCTTTGAAATCCACAGTCTTCTGCATCGCATGCCATCTAGGTTTATACATCAACAAAACTCAACAAAAGAGCACGGTTGCACCCCTTCGCTTGGAAACAAACTGATCTAATATTCCGCATAGATGTTTACCAAATCACGCACAGTTAAAAATCCTCCAAATGTCCCTCGCCTTGGGTTTTCCCGTCACTTTTGACCTCACAGGAAACAACTGTTGAGCATTGCACTGTTCGAAAACGTATCCGGACTTTGGTTCGGATATTTGACGCTCCGGATAATAAACGTTCAGATAAACGACGTTCTACTATATATATAAGTGTAAAAGTAAGGTAGAGTCAATATCAATCCAGAGACCCAACTGGTTTCCCTGAAAGGACCTGGTTATCTCAGGCTATAGAAATCTATTTTTCAACTTTAATCAGATAACAAACGGAGACACAATTTGAGCTTGAAAATCCTTGTCCTATAATATGCTTGAAGAAGATTTTAAAAGCCAGTTTTACTAACTTATAGCATTCTAATTATTCTACAAGACGTCTTTTATGTGAATCGGTATTTAGACTCATTGCCCATTATAAAGAAGCTCGCTTCACAAACTATTGAGCTGTTTCTGGCTTAATGATGCAGTAGAGAAAACTACCAGAAATATCTAAGAAGTTTTTAGAGTTTTCTTAAGGCCTGATTAGGGATGTGAGAAATAAAAATAAAGATAAGTCTGCATAAAAATATTTTGAATGCGACATAGTACTGCAAAAGTCCGCCATCATAAGTCTGTAAAAATTCAGTGTTCAACGTTAATTAAAAATGAGATAAATCATCGTAATTTTCCATTACCCTTCACAGTAGCGTTAAATCTCCAATTTCTACTCGTTGTGGAGTTTTTCTTTCTTTTTGAATGCAAGATTTAAGTTTCTAAGTCTGTAATGCCATTCTATAACGAGTTCGATGTTTTTCATTTCTTACAAATGTGAGAAGCTGAACCTTTCCGAATCACAGAGCCGCGTCCAATCCCAGAAAGGGGAATGACTTCGAAGATCCCGTTTCGGTAACTAATTTCCGCTTTTCGCGCGGGCCGATATTTCAAGGAAAGGGGGTCCAATTTTTTCTCAATTCCTCCCTCCAATAGTTTGAAAAAGTCTTCAATCAAGCTAAAACATTTCTCCATCACTAACGGGGCAAGAGAGAGGAAAAGTTTGCCATCTCTTTCCGCAGCATTAGACACAGCAGATCAAAAATAAATTACTAGGTCTCTCTCTTCCAGGAGAAATGAAGCTTTTTCTTAACGCTCCCTTCGCTATTTTTATTATTATTCTATTACTATTATCCTTTTTTTCCTTTCTCGTATAAAAGATTTCTCCGGGGGTGGCAGGGAGGAGAGTGGTCCATTTTCTTATCTCGGTCCATGCAGAGACCACGCTCCAAGGGTGAGCTGAATGGGGTGTATCTCCACTTTCTTTTTCCTTTTTATTTCGTTCTCATAAGAAGAGTAAGAGTGCTATTATGTTAAAAGAAACGAGGTTCGGGCGGGTGTAAAAACTTTTTCTTTTTCCTGCACCGTTTAATTTTTATTTTACTTCTTTACTTTCCTCTCTCTCTCTTCCAAAAAGTCGTTGATACATCGGTTCTTAACAACATTTTTGTGACGGACAGCCAGCTGTGAAAAAAGAGGAAGATCGCCCCGCGTGGAGATTTTTTTCTTCTTTTTTTAGGGATTTTCATCCTTTATGTGCCTGCGATCTTCCCTAACTTTCCGCTTTTTTTTTTTTTTTTACCCTTACCCGGTTATGCGCTTATTTTTCAAGACAGCCTAGAAGGAGTTATATGTTTTTAAAGCACCGTCGAGAGAGAATTTCTTTTGGAGAAAACTGTTATCGTTTATCCAGGTACAGAAATAAACATTTCGTTAGGAGGGGGAAAAAAATAAGGTTAAGAAAAAAGGTGAAAATGCCATGAATTCTTCATTCAACGCTTGAAAAGGTATTAGAGTTTACGAAAAAGGATTAGCTGAGAAATAAGGGGAAAAAGGGCTTCGTACGAATTTCCTAAGAGCGTTTTTTAATGATATTGACAAGTCTCCTTTTTATAGTGTTCTGTTAACAGGATCTGCTAATGGGTGTATGGCATTTTTGCTATCAGGATACTCCGTTTGATTTTTTTAAAACTCTCCTTAGATACTGTAATCATCATGACAGAATGTGTTTCAGTTAATTAATATATCATTAGCAATGATAAATAGTTCCTATTCTTGTAAAAACAGTCAAAAAAGAGAAGAAAAAACACCTTCTATTATCTAATTCTCGGAGTAATTGCAAATTGAAACATCAGAGAAGTTGATGCATTTCTTGGGTTATCTTACAAGTGGAACATGACATACTTACTGTGACTTCTTTTTTCAAAATATGATGTTCTTGAAACTAATACCGGGGGAAGCTGCTAGTATTGCATTCTTCTGGTATATTTAAGTATTTTCCCATTTTTAAGATTATGTACTTATTCCTGCTTTAAAAAATACATTGATGCTTATATTCAGATGCTTTATTTTTGAATGTGATACAATCTACGTTAGTTCGTGTTTTGTATTCTACATTTATTCACGTTCAGTATATACTTATATTTAATTATATATTTTTTCTCGTTAAATTAATCTACTTTGTTATCGTTTATTTCAGTGGATGCATACTATGCGTTTGGTTGAGCGGCTTGTGTTCTTAGTTCAAAATGAAAAATTTATTCTTGTTAGAGGGCTTTTTTTAACAAAATTCATTTGCAAACAACTAAAATAGTGTAAAAAGTACGAATTGTACGAAAATGATTTCTTTTTTACAGTTATTTTACTACTGATTGATTGTGTATGTGTGTAACGACTATTTGAAACGAGTCTGCAATACGATTTCTTTACTGAATCGCGCTTTTGAAATAGGACGAACTCCTGAAACTTCCTAAATAACTAGTCTGCATATATATGCTTCTTTTTTAATTTCCGGCCCAAAATAAATCGTTCTATCAACTGAATTTGTTTAATAAGCGTCGTAGAGAAGAGAATTATATAAACTACTAATAACGTACCTCGTAACTAACGACTAAGAACTCGAAATAATATTTCTCCCTTCAAATCTCCATTTTTAATCCAATTGAACCGTGTAAGCTCCAATGAATTTAAAGTGAGACGCCTCGTTATTTCCCACGACGATATTTCCATGAAATCAAAGATGAGAATAAACTCACATCATTACAACCAGTCTACTGGCACTTCCAATAAATGAATTGAAATAAATATCATTTGTAAATTATTCAAGAGGATTCAGGCAATAAGGGACACTATTTTGTAAATGCCATTTATCTATTCCTTTTCAACTGATTGCAATGTCGCTTTTTCCAGAATATTTCTCCCTTTTGATTATTATTTGATGTATGTGATTAACATTCATATTCTTTAATAAATGTCTTATAATTCAAATTCGAAAAAATTCTCTTTCATCTTCTCTCCCTTTTATAACATTTTTCAGTAAACAATGCTTATAAAGAATGATTTACTCGTGGGCCAACAATCAGTAATATACATAATCTTTTATTTTTTTCCGCAATTCATTAACAGTTCAAATATTTGCATATTTATATTATTTATTGTTAAGAAGGAAGTCTGTAAATATTTGAGTTAGTCTTCGAACGATTTTTTCTCTCCGACTGTAGAGTTTTTATGAAAAAGGGAGAAATGAAAGTAAATAGAAAGAATGCCATATTTGCAGTAAATAAAGAAAATAAATTTGAATCGCTCATGCAAAATATTGGCAATATATTTAGATGCTGGCTTTTTATAATTTACTTCAAAATAAGCAATGCTGCTGGGAATTTGTTGTATTACTTGGATTATAGAACTTTCGATTTTGGAAGAATTTCTTAAAGCATTATTTTCTTAATGCAATGATGTTTGTAAAAAACATAAGGTTTAACTTAAGTTTTAGTATTTATTTATTGTAATTGTAAGGGAAACATCAATACATATAAAAGGAAAATTTCAATTCTACAGAAAAAACTTCTAAGAATTATCACTATCAAGTCTTAGAACGTTAAAAACTTAATGGTCCTCTCTAATTTAAATGTAGGACCAATCCAACAGCATATTGTCAATCTTTCTAGAACGTTTTCCAATTCACTTTAAGACTCCTTGCTTGTGTTTTCATTATCAACATAAATACAATTACCCTTATTACGAGTATACTGCTAAAGGGCCTGTAAAACCTCTTTAAAATCTCTTGTCCCTCATCTTATGCCACTATAAAGCTATACGAGTTTTAAGGCTTCTTTATCTCTAGAAACTCTTCTAATTTTTCTTTTTTTTATCTCACCTCACATATCTTCCGTATTGGATGTTTCTATTGTGTTTGCCTGTTAATCAATATTAATTTTTTACTGAATAAAGGTATTTTCATTCGCTGTTATTGGTCCACTACCTAATTTTACAATATTCGTTATAAATACTTCCTTCACCGGCATTCAAAAGATTAAATTCTTAACCAAATTATGGAGTAAGCAGTGTATTCAAATAGTTTGAAATATGCATATAAGATTGGTGTAAATGAATAGAAGAATTCGAATGTAATGCTAGAAGGAATCAATGTCATTACTCAGGGATTCTGATATCTGTGTTGAGTCCACAGACACATGGTCTGGTAATTCGAATGAAAAATAAAAACGTTTACCCAGCTTGGTTAGTGGCTGTTTTTTTTTTTTCCTTTTCTTCATAACTTTATCCATTTTGAGTCGGAATGGAGGCTATTTCTCTTTTAATCAAAAGGTCTCGTAAGCGATAGATAATAGAAGAGCAGTTACTTGTATTTGAAACCATCATATCCTGATAGCTATCAGTGGTGCTCCTGACCATGCTCTCCACTCTAATAAGGACACTATCTGGATCCTGACAGACAGCAGAAGCTCCATCCAATATCTGAAGAATTGGCCAAAGATCCTGGACAGTACTGGTCTGGATATTATATCCAAATTAGCTAGGCTTGGTCAGAGGAAATAAGTGTGTCTTCAGTGGATACCATCGCATTCAGTGGGTGTGCCTGGGAACGAGGCAGCTGATGAGCTGGCTGGTAGGGGTTGTGATCTCCCTAACCCCAGTTCCTCTGGCTTGAGTCACTCTGAAACTCATTCCCTCCACAAAGCTAAAATGAATCTGACTTGGCGAAAGCCTCCCGCTCACTACTGGTATGCAGCTAACAGTCCTAGTCTATCTTTAGAGTTCAGGAGATCCAGAGCTCTTCAAACAGCCGTGGCGCGGTTTAGAAGCAGGGGGTAAAGTCTTTCTTTACCTGTCCCTGCTCTCTCCCTGCTTCTCCTTCTCATCTTTTGGACTGCTGGTACATTTCTCTGGGACAGCTGTTTGGAGCTCAAGACCTTCTTGGGGACATTTTTATGTTGAAATGTCGAATGGACTTGGGGTAAGCTTTCCTGCTCCAAGGGGATTTGAAACAACACCATCATATCCATCTCGTGTCATCGACACTCACTATGTGATGATGAATTTTTTTAAGTATTGTGGATTGGGCATCGTGAAATTAAAATACAATTTTTACTTGACTTTTCATTGTCTTGGCATTTTGTGGATACTCAAGGGCTGTTGGTAACGGACCTCGTAATTTTGAACCTCAGTCAAGTGAGGGGGATAACACCAGAGCTGGCACCCTACCCTTCAAACTTCAACACCACACCTAAATGAGGACTTTTAAACCTCAACAAATTTAATTTTTATCAGTCCCTCTACACGATGAATCTTAACCCTTTTGCACCTAACGGGACACATATGTCCCAAGCAAATTTAAAAATATTCTTTTGGGACAGAAACACTTATCTGTCTAATTGGAGACTTTCCCACCTGTCCTGCCAATATTTTTGAAGGTATTTTCATTCACAGAACATAGATGGCTCTATTGTACATAATGCAATTCCCGCGTTTTCGAAGTGTTGTAGCGGATCATTCCATATTGTACGAACGTAAATAGTTTAGTTTTGGAAAATACCGCCTATTTTCGATTAATTTTTGATTGATATATAAATCTAAGGCCAGATAAGCTACTCACGAAGAGGATGAACTCGAAAAAAATGGCATGAGGCAAAGTTTTACTTCCGTTTTTATTATCGGGTCGTATGTGTCCCTCTCGTCTTGGATAGTGGGAACACATTGTCCTAAAAGTCCTATGAGATCATGATGCTAGTAACTGCCACGAAGCTAAATACGCAAAACTAAATCGCACCATGAAAGATGGAAGCAAAGAAGAATTTGAGTGCCCTGTGGCAATCGAATTCTACAACAAAATCATGGGAGGTGTAGAACTTGAAGACCAAATGGCAAATATCTATGAATTAAATCGAAAATCTTGCAAGTGGTGGAAAAAAGTATTTTTTCGCCTATTGATGAGCTCACTGGTCAACTCATGGATTGCGTACCCTGAGGACTCAAACATCGAAAAACCCCACTTCTTGATTTCATTGTACTTCTTGTAGAAGCCTTGATGGCGTCCGGAAAACTCAACACATTGTGCATTGATTGTTTCAAATCATACCATTCATAATTAAATTTTTATGACTAGAAAATCATTGGTTTTTTTTTTTTATAAAATTACTTACTGAAGACTACTAGGATACATATATCCCAGTGGTCAGGACTGATGGGACATATATGTCCCGGTCCTAAATCAGTGTTTAAACTTTTCCTATAAGTATAAAATCTTAGTTTTAGCATTCTAGTGTGTCCTACTCATAGTTTATGCTACTAAAATTGTTCTGTTGTAAGAAAAAAAACTCGTCGCGAAAGGGTTAAGTGGCACCAAGACTCGAACTGACGACTCGACAGAAACAACGCTGGCCACAAATTCGCGACCTTGACCATTCGGCTATCTTGACCATACAAATATATCTGATGATTATGTATTATACTTCGTATAGGTTGAGGAGGGAATTATCCAGTTTACTGTTTTAGGAGAGAAATGCTGTGGTCCAATGTTGTTAGTTAGGATCACACACCAAGTCAGTTCAATAAGAGGGAATGTAATCCTTGTTTCTTATGCCACTTTAAAACAAACTTTTATTGATTGAAATAAAATAGCAAATCTTATTATGAATTGAAACATCTATTATCGACAATGCTGGCTAAAACGACGTCTATATATTAAGTAGACGTGCAAAGTAAAACACTTTGCTATGCTCTCAATATTGATAAAAAAAAGTAACTTGAAAATAATCGACCAATAATAATGATGAAATAGTTCTCTTATACATTATTCATTCAAACTTATGTCTACTTCTTAGGATTCATGAAAGTCAGTAAATTTTGTCACGTACACGGATATCATTTCAGTCGTAATCATAATTGGATAATTATTACTTTTCTCACGATACCTATCTGTAACCGCAAGTAGCGTGCTCGCTATTTCGTGCACAGTGAAAGAAATTAATCGTAAATTCAGTTTCTAGCTTTCACAAGCATAAATTAAGCTTGTCGGAACACAATCTTTACTCTTTTTTTTTTAAAGTAAAACAGATATAAAGTGATTCTTTCTCTCTCTCTGATGTGGAATTGTATGAACATTTTACGAATCTTTTACTTTGTGACAGAACTAGAAGTTAAGTTTGTGAATTCTCTTTTTTCAAACGTCGAAAATTAATTTCTCTTTGTTGTAAGGTTTCCGTGTTTTCCAGACTTCTCGTTTTCATGCTACCTTAAAAATGACATCTCCTTAAGGTTTGCGAGTAAATTAAGGTAAACAACCTAGAGAACTAAAACGTTCTAAAAATGTGAAGGTAATGAAAAGGGATGGTCTACGAACATACCTCGGTAGTTATCCACCTTGTCTGTTATTTATCAAGATTGAGTGTGAGATGGGGAGAAAAAAATGTGGTATAAATAAAATATTTTAAAAATATATACTCGTAGGCCTGAAGTTATTTGTTTACTGGCGTTTGTACCGTGGAATATAGTGTGAAATATGGTTATGTAGTGGACGCTTTCACGGATATTAAGACATATGGAAAGTCACCCGAAAAATGGCGTTTTTTTGGAATTTATGAAATAACATCTTTTTTTCGTTTAACAGAACAAAAGATGTTTTACCTGTTTGAAATAGAGCAGGAAAGCTTCGTAAACTTATATGCTTCTTCCTAAAAAGATTAAAAATAGGACAAAATGCACTTTTTTTTTGAGAATTTTACTCTTTATTTTTCGTATCTGGTACTTTTATTCGTGTGTTTTATTTTATAGTTTCTGGTTGAAATATCAATGACATTTCAATTATTTTGAAATGCTTATTTTCTTCTTTTAATCTAAATCCACTGAAAATAATCCACAGAGGACAAATTACATATATTTTTAAAAAATGTTTTTTTTTATTTAAAAATGTTTTAACACATTACAACAACAATGGCATAAAAATCTGTACATAACAACATTATTTATTAGAAGAATAAAATTGGATACAAATTTTTTTAAATAAAAAAAGATCCAGAAATTTGCAAATAAGAAAATATATTTGAATATATAGTTAAATAGTGTAATCTAATTCTCTTTTAATTCGCATGACATGTAATAGGTAGCTTAATTAAGACAGTACGAAACTTTCTTTTAGAAACAAAATGTATTTTAGAATCAGAAAAATTTAAAATAAATATTGAAATTTATCTATTCACTTCATAACTTTAAAAGTATACTGAAATCATGAATATTAACTTCGCTTTATGCGTAATTTTCATGGTTTTTTTTCATGGATTATGGATGGATAATATGATATGGGACTGTTTTGGTTCAAAATTATGCTATTTTAACTCTCTAATATTTCCTATAGAATTTTAATTTTGTCAAGTTCTATGTCGATAAATTATTAAAGTATTTTTATGACTTTTTTGTACTATTGCTTTTACGAGGGCTTTTTTTAAATAAGGACCGTTTGTTTTTTAAAAAATAACAATATTTTGTTTCAAAAAACCTTTATTTTAGGATTGTACATACTTTTGCCTATTTTTCTACATAGTTGCCGAGTTTGTTAATGCACTTCTCATACCTTAGAACTAAGTTTTGAAAACCCTCTTCAAAGAAGTCTGCCGCCAGGTCGGACAGCCAGGAGTTCACGGCCGCTTTCCCTTCTTTGTTGTCACTGAAGCACTTCCCACCACGACTACGTTTGTGGTACCAGAAAAGGTGGAAATCGTTAGAGGAGCATGGTCGGGGCTGTATGCCTCCCAGCCAAAAGATTCGATTACGTCCCGAGTCGTTCGAGAAATGTGAGACCTTGCGCTATCATGGAGTAGCAAATCACCTTTTGATAGCATACCACGCCGTTAAGAAGTGAAAGTGGCAGTGAACTCTTGGCTGTCCGACCAGGCAGCAGACTTCTTTGAAGTGTATTTTCAAAACTTAGTTCTAAGGTATGACAAGTGCATTAATAAACTCGGCAAATATGTATAAAAATAGGCAAATTATGTTCAATCCTAAAATAAAGGGTTTTTTATAAAGCAAAATATTATTAATTTTTAAAAAGCAAACGGACCCTATTTAAAAACAGCCCTCGTATTTCATATTATTTGAATAAAAAGGAAAAGTGATATATTATGTGGTTTATCCTTTACTATTCGCCTAAATAGGAAGGGTTTTCTAAAGAAAGGGGTTGGTTATTTTTAAATTTTTCTAAATTAGGTCCTCCTTAAGAATGTATTACTCATCTATTCGTGATTCCTAATATGTTCTTAGACGTAAACCTAGAATTATATATACATATAAATAGAGAGAGAGAGAGAGTAATTATATGAAAAATGTTATTTGACCGATACTTTTATATATATATATTCTTATAATTAACAATTATACGACTTTATTCTGAAAGAATATTGTAAAAATCAAGAGAGCCTTGAGATAAGAATGAATATTTAAAGGAAAAATCACGATGCACAACTTATGAAAGCATCAAATAAATTTGTTATTCAGGGGTTTTCTAAAAATAGTTCTAAAATTAGGGTTTCATTAAATTGAACACTTTTTCAAATTCTACTATTCAGTTCCTTATATTCATATTACAAGCATCTTATAATATAGGTGAATATTTTATAATAATTGAAATATAAAGTTGAATTTGGTTTTGTGTGACTCACTATAAACCCTGTGTGTACGTGTACTTCATATTCTTTATGTACCAAATGTAACATTTTCTTTCTATTTCGTGATCTATCTGCACAATCTATCATTTGGCTTCGTCACTCATAATAGTATGGTTCTGGTGATGGATCTTTGCTGCCCTCGTCCCCTACGTTGGAATTAACTGCAAATGGTATCTTGCTCCTCGATTCTTTCAATGTGAATCTATTCTTCCCAAAGACATCTGTCTTTTTTAGTGATAATTCTCTGTCTTTTGTCGATTTTCTGCCATCATGACTCCATCCTTATAACTAACAACTCTGTCGCTAGTGACAGAGCCTTATTTTGCGTGATCCGGCATGTAATCATTTTATCTAATGTATCTTAATTTTGCTGCAGCCATATTGAAATAGCTCTTTCTGAACATTCCTTTTCTGTAAGTATGTATTAAGTATTATTAACATTAGAGCTCAGCAACTTCATTTATATATTCGATGTTAATTTTATTACTTTCTTATAAGGATCTAAAAATCTGTGTTTTGGAACATTGAAATATAGTCTTATTTTAATGTATGTAGAACCTTGATGTGCTTATATTTACTATCGTTCATTTCTCATCTAAATTTGGTGTGGGAGTCAGAAGAGGAAGGTGTCGTCCTCTTCACTTGACCGAGGCTCAAAATTACGAGATTCGTCGCCAATATCCCTTGTGTTGTTTTATAGTGCGACGTTAACCATTACTCTCACTCACTCATCTATATTATTATTTTCCGGGATAAGTCTTAAAAACTCTTGGTAGTTGTATATTATATCGCGACAACACAATTTCGCCAAGCGAAAAGACATCATCAATTCAAAAAATGTCGCCAAAAACTATCATTAATCTTATTATTGTACGTAGGAATGGTTTCCACTATTGGGTACATATCGCGCATTTGGCAACGTTTTTTTTTTTATTTGACCCAAATTAGTCGACGGTATAATATGTAAGTACCAAAAGCTTAAAATAGTATCACTCTCTTTCCCCCTTTTTCAGATTTTTGAAATAATTAAATTTATCAATTATAATAATATTTTTAAAGTCCTATGCTTCTTTTGAGACACAAAATATATAAATATTACAATAATACCTCGACTTACTCTACCCCAACTTACGCGAATTCAGAGTTGCGCAATTTTCAAATCTCATCAATCTATATTTTTTCCATCTGTGAAGTTCAAGCGGAATTAGTGCCAAAGCCTGATGAAATTCAATTGTTTCCAAATTTTAAAGTATCTCAAAACTTAAGCTAACGGATTAAATCTAACTAATTTATACATGAAAGTGTTTTTAAAGACATTTGGCCTTCCATTTACTTCATTTATTGTTGTGAACCTTTCGTCTGTTTGCAACTTCAAGGTACTAGCACAGTGGAATACATTTTACGTTTTGATGTTCCAGTCTGCGGAGTACTAATGAATCGCTTCACCCTGAACTAATGGAACTCATAGAACGCACCCGCTCTCCACTTGTCTGGGTTCCACCGAAAATTCTACAGAAAGATTCAATAAGCCTTCTCCCCATAACCAGCCTCTTCCCACCTACCGTGCAGATACTACCTCTGCTCGAATCGCAAGGGCGGCCCTCGCTTCCATGGGGCGCAGCGATTTGTCATCGTTGCGGGAAGCCGCGCATCACTCCTTGGGGGCACTTAACCTGATTTAGGGCGCACACACACAGAAGTTATTCCTTCTTTCCATTCAGACCGCTTTAGGTGGAAAACACTCAAGATCTGCTTCGATTGAGTCGTTTGCAATAGCTCGTGGCTCATCCACTAGTGAATGATCCAGATTCTGTTTTGAAGTCCGAGTCAACTGTAACTGTGTTATTGGGATGAGTGTTTACTCTTGGGGTTTATATAGTCGAGTGCAGGAGATTAATGGAAAGTTAAAGCTTTACAGAGTAGCACTCGAATATTATTCTCGCTTAGCTCAAGTGATAGTCATTTGAGTTTCTTGTTATCTGTCTATCAGAGATGAAAAATCGAACACGGGGCTTCGTTTACTGGTATTGAGGGTAGACAGTGGCGCAAACAGAAATTTTTCAAGGGGAAAGGTTCCAGTGTCGTATCATGCTCCAATACGCCGCCCAACATATTCTTTTGATTCTGTCAAACAAAAAACAGTAAAAAATTAATTATTGAATAAATAATTAGCATTAATTAATAACATTAATTATTAATAAGAATATTTAGTTAAGTTTTACTTACTTTATACATTAGATTATATAATTAATCGAAAAAAATCAAGGATTTTGAGGGAGGGGGGTCCGGACCTTAGGATTGTGTGCGCCACTGAGGGTAGATATAAAAATTTCTTGCACAAATAACTTATTGATAATATTGGAGATTGAATTATAGTGTAACTTTGAAATCTCTATGGGTTTTCTTGTTTGGATTTTGTTAGATTCGAGTGCGTAGATTTTTACAAACATGTGATCCTAATATAAATGCAGCGAGAAATATTCACATACGAAAATAATCCTACACTAATTGACAAACAAGCATTTCGAGTGTCATATGCTTTCTGAAAATAATATAACATTATTGTAAGAGATCAGAGATCATTCTCTGGAAACCTAAGATGTTAACTAAACTCTAAAGAAAAAAAGTTTTTTCAAAATTGTTTATCTGTACAATTCGATTTTTTGATAATAAATTTGAGTGATTATTTCCACTTTCGGATATTTCTCTAAAAACTAATAGAGAGTATGTGTTCTCGAACGCAATTATTCGTCAAATTTCCTTTATATTATCAATACTACTGAAATTTTGCTTTTTAAGTCTAAATAGCACAAACTAAATAACCATTCTTTCTTTCATTTATATGGACCTGTGCATATTTATGAACAGAGGTGGAAATTGTAACATTTTATTGAAATTCCATACATTTGCAACTTTTATTATAGTATAAGACAAATAGTGTAACTTTTTCTCTTTCTCTTTCTCTCTTCGTATTATTTGCTTATTTTTATTAAACAGAGGAACGGAATAGCACAGAGTTAAAAAAAATCCGCACGTAGAATGGAGAATAAAAATTCTAACTATTTCACCAAATCATGCATTTTTGTTGTAATACTTCTGTTAATTAAAACAAAATTAAAAATCGATAAGAATATGTCCCTATAGACTCGTGAATCGAAATAAGTATATTATGTTAATTTATACCTCAAAGGAACCTTAAAATAATAATTAAAAAAATCAAACTAATTAGCACACACATGCATTCTAAAAAGAAGCATATGTTTATTTTCCGTGAAAGGTACGTGAAGTGAAGAGATTTCGGTCCCAGTTGATGTATCTCAACTCACTACTTTTCCATTCTAATTGTACAATTCAGTCCAAAATGCGATAGTTACCGAAGAGAAGGGTAATTTAGATTTTTTTTTTCTTCCTCTCGACATTCCACAAATAAAGAACTACAATGTTTGTATTGCCAATTAAATGTGTTTACATCATCTCGGCTAAAATATCTGGAAATCAGTCTACTGGGATGGAATGAAAAAAGGAATCGCGAGTCATTCTCGCATCTTAAACTAATCCTCGTTCCGTCTTCAGTTGAACATCGTTATTGACTGGGAACTGACGCATTCTTTGCGCCTCTTGTTTCGAACGGAGGGTTATTAGATTCTGTCTTTAATTAAGTGAAAAGAGGCGACCACTTAGCTTTTAATTAATCTAATTTGGTGAGAGGAGCTACTCGGAATTAGATTTGTCAAAAAACACTATTTTTCCCTCTCGATAGCGAGGTGAAATATAACCATAATTAAAAGGAATACAAATGGAGGGATTTTTCTCGTTCTTGTCTCGAAGCAGACGTTTTCGACAGTACAGGAAAGGGAAAGCATTTCGATCTCTTGGTAATTGTCCTCCTACGGTAGGAAACAACTTGAATCGTCGAAAGGGTTGGTTTAGGCAAAGGAAAATCACGTAAAGGAAACTGACTCACACGGAATGATCGTCATCTCACCTGAGAGATGATTTGGAAAGTAATTAGTATTATGGTGTTCTTTTTTTTAAATAACTGTTTATGTAAGCTAAAATTTGATCTATTTTTCTATTTCCCTTTATTTAAAAATTTTAATGTGTATTTTTTTCCCCCATTTTTATCCATATCTCACTATTGTAGAATCTTTTTCTAGTTTACATCTGCTACGAAAGATTCAAAGAGTAAAAATGGTTCTTATAATCAGCTTGAGTCAATCAGTGTATTAGCATATTGCTGAATTGTCCTAGAAACTGTCTTTAAAACCCGTTTGCTGATTTTATCGAACTAATTGCTAAACCTCTTTAGCAGGGATTTTTTTCCGCATTCAATTAAAATTTTTGTCTTCTGTGAACTGGATAGTTTATTAACAGTTTTAAAATTAACCATTTTTCATAAAAAAAAGTTCAAAATATTGTTTTAAAAATTTTATTTCACAGATACATTTTTTTGCCCGTCGTATCTACATATTTAGGAAATATTTCTGGTAGAATTTGATCCTTCTGGCACAAGTTTTGAACATTTTAAATTTTTCTGTTAAAATAATTAACTTTCAGGATTATAGTTTACATTTATCTACGTGTTGGAAAAATTTCAAGAATTTCATTCTGAGCAAAGTTTTAAAATGCTTTGATCACTTTGTGAAGCAAACTATCAGAAACATGTGCTTTATGGGGCTATAATTTAAATCATATATTCTTCCTAATCAAATACACTCATCACAAAACTGAATATAATATGCAATCACAGTTGTATGATAGATAATAGAATATGTTGTGTTAACTAGAAATATCTTATAGAATATCTACTTTCGTGAAACAGTGGTTCTATGACCATTTGTATACAAATACAGTTATTAACAATACTTATTTGTTGTGGAAAATATAATTAAATATGTATATGAATTTTATTTGTGGAATTAGTATGTTTTTAAACCAAATGTATAATAATTTAATTCAGAATGAAAAAATAAAAATCCAAATATCCAATGCTTTCTTACTGACAGTGCTTCTGATACACCTCTTTCCCACCTGCGGCTACGATAGCCAAGTGGTCAAGGTATCGGATCATGGCTAGCGTGTCATGAGTTCGTGCCCAGTACCATTGAAGACCCACCGTGTAAGGGAGCGATGCACGTTAGATCTGTCGAGATCTCAAACTTCCTCCCGTTGGTGTGTTGTGGTAGTTAGGAGAGGGTGGTGCCAACTAAGGTGTCGTCTGCGTCACTTGACCATGGTTCAAAATTACACGATCCGTCGCCAAAAGCCCCCGTGTAGCTAAACAGCGCGACGTTAGTATTCACTCACTCACTCCTTTCCTGCCTTTCTCTAAAGAAAAAAACAACACTAAGTTGAACCAATTACCTCTGCTCTTATACAGTTGTATTTAATAATGTATAAGTAAAGTATTGTGGAAAATATTGTATCAGAAATAGTCAGTTTATTCATGTATTTTTGCTTATAAATATGTATTAAAATGATTGTAGAAATTTTTTATCTATTTTACTTAAAATCTTACGTTTTTCTATGATTCAGCATTACGATTGTCGCAACCACATACGAGTGATCCAACCTATAGGAGATGGAAATCGGCTCTACATCTGTGGAACCAATGCCCACAACCCCATGGATTACGTCATACACGTGAGTACACTTATTTTGTTCTGAATATATTTTTTCTTCTCTCTCTTTCTCTATTTAATCTTATTTAGCACTTTTACATTCCTAGTGCAGTCGACACTCGGTAATTCGAAGTTGGAGAGACAAATGAAAAACCTAACCAAACTTAACTTTCTTAACCACTCAAACAGGACTCTTTCACGCCCCGTCCAAATCTCTGCTATTCCCCATTGAGAATAAAATCATTAGACACTATCCCCAACACCATTGGTTCTTCAAGGCATTGTCCAGTTCGGCCCATGCCCTATTTGGTGCTACATGCTATCAGTCACACAGAAAAGTCATAAATCGTCATGTCACTCCGGCGCAAAATACACAATCCTACACGCATCTCTTCTTCACAATAGCAGTTCATCCCTTCTGAACACATGTGTTGCACGGCCATTTGCTAAACGAAAGATATGGACGGCTGACAACAGCTGCGGCCGGTCTATTGTCCACTTAAAGAAGGAAGGCAATAAAAGTGTATTTTTGCCCGAGGAACCGGCAACACACAAAGAAGGGATGGTAGACAGATTGTCATCAAAGGAGCTATGTTACAGGGGATACACGCAAGACAATACAACTCAAAACACGTAAGCTCCAACCTGTTTGCTTCAGGCCTCTACATGATAGTGAGTATTCAAATTGTCTAGAGTTATGAGATAGCTTCGAATTATCACGTGTTAGTATCTGGCTAGCCGCAGATTTTACTTTGAAATACTGAGTGTACCCAAACGTATTGTTTTAGTTCGAAATATCAAGAGTTATATTCTAGGGGCTGAGCATATAGTACTTCGAATTAGCGAGAGGTTCGTATTATCGAAGGTTTGAATGAACGAGAGTCGACTGTATTTTTATTTTGTCCTCTGTGGTACTGATAAGTATTTGATATACACATATAGTAAGAAACAAAAGGAAAAACGATTATTGTTCTAGCTAAAATCTTCCGTATGAAAAAAAACGTGCTTTCTGGGAAGAAAAACAGTTTTATATTATAACTCCCCCCCCCCCCCTTTTTTCTCTCTCTAATATGTATTAACACATACACAAACAAATGTTTATAATTATTAACCACATATACTAAATTGTCATAAATCTGATTTAAAGCTAAACTATATAAATTGAAATATAATAAGACAGTTTATGTCGAAATAAATGGCCATGGTAGTAATATAGCAAACTCTAGGTCTTAGGAACTAACACTATAGGGTTAAATATAGTTTTAAGGCCAATCAACCTTTCCCAATATTTGCCTATACTACAGGGCTAGAAGGAAGAGAAAATAGTTGTAAGAATAAGTTTTTAAAAATACTCCGAAATTATTTACAAAAAAATGATTAATACATGAAATATTATTAGATAGTTTTCCAATATCGAATACCTTGTGAAAACATTTATCAACTTACCAAATCCTTTCAGAATCAAACAAAATCTCACGAAAGGAAAACAAATTATTAATAGAACTAAGGAAACAGGAATACCACATATGCTCCTTTTGTCGTCCGTCTTTTTTTCCCGAAGATACATCCATATCTTACTCGGGATTCGAACCCGAGCGCACTCAATTACAAGCCGAGTGACATATCCACCATACTGGCTAAGCGGCAGGAAAACTATATAAGAAATTTAAAACAAATATTTATTTGAAAGAGAAAAGACCAAGGTTTTTATTTCATAGAGTAACTAAATAAAAATATAAATTATTTAAAAAAATAATAAAATGTAGCTCCCTTTTGTGAAAGTATGTGGGAATAAGAAATAAAATATAGAAAAACCAATAAAATAGAAATATATAATACATCAATAATATTGAATTAATTTAAAGGGCATGTGTATAACGAAATGATAAGGATAGGATAAAGATAAAATAAATGATAGAATATATAAAAGGATAGTACGTATATATATACATATATGTTTTATTGCATAAAACCACTTAATAATAAAGTTTATAAATAATAATTTTATATTTATAAAGTTTTATACATTTTTTAAGAAATATCGAGGGTGCAAAATTACACGGTTTTCAGTTATTGATAGAGATAGAAAGTACTGTCAGTTTATTTAAGTGATAAAAAAATTTGTATTTTCTATTTCTATGTTGAATATTTTTAGCCGATCCATTTTCCAACCTGATATATTCATCAATATTGAAGATGCATTATCTTTCCAAATTTTCAATTTCTGCATTTATCATGGTTTAAAACTCAAAAAGCTCTTTGACATCTTAACTCTTCAGGTCTCTCCAGAAATTTATTAAGTCTTTAAAACAAATTCAGATAAATATTTCTGGTACCTTATCTTCTATCATATATAACTACAAAACTTTAAGAATTTTTATTTCTATTATTACATATGTATTATATGTAGATAATATTGATAATCTTGTTATATATTTTTCTATAAAATTATATATTTTTTTTTGTTAAATTTAGAGCTACTTATTATCATTTTTTTCTATATTTTTTGTAATTAATGAAAGATTAAAATTAACTTTTCGATGAGTCAATATGTGTTGATTTTCCATCAATTTCATCGCATAGCTGTATGGTCATTACATCGAACCCAGGCCTCTTCAATCCACCTCCAAATAGTGTTACTTCCCTCCACAGTTGTATGGAATGCTCGTAATGCACTACATATTCTGTTGATTAGTGTTTCATAACTTATTGTTCTGAAATAAAAATAACTACTCACCCTATGAAACAATTAACAATAAAAATTTTAAAAAGATGGGTTGTGTTTTAGCCATTCATTTTAATTGATGTTATGACTAATTAAACTGTTCTGTAGTGTTATATCCTTATTTCGTGTTTGTCTTTTATAAATAAAAGGAGATCTATTGCATGGTTTAAATTATTAAAAATGATTTATATAAGTATTTTAACGCAATTTGACTAATGGTAGTAAATCGGATCTTATCACGTGTCACTAGGAATCCGAGAAGCTCTTAAACCTTTTTAAGACATTTAAGATTTATAAATGCTATATTGAAACATCAATGTTTTCCCCCCATTATTAGTAGTTTAAGTTCCGTGAATATAAAGCCGCTTCAGTTAAGTGAGCTTAGATTTCACCAAGACTTAGAAAGGGCGAAATCTGTATCCCATCGCTTATTATTCAATTGGGAATAAAATGTAATAATAATAATACAAAAGTTACCCAAATGAAAAGTGAACAAGTTCAATAGAGAGAATGATTTTATTGGAAATCAAAAGAAATTGTTCTGGGGGTTGTAACACAGATCCCGTCGTTTCGGCAGCAGGCCTATGTCTTCACTCTAGAAAGAAGATGGTTGATTTTTGAGGAAGTCCTGTCCAGCTTCCTTCATTTTATCGTCCTAATAGAAACGTAATATTGTCTTATATAGTCTAAATGCCTAGAAGTCACAGGGTGACAAATCCGGACTGTGCGGTGGGTGTTTTAAAGTTTCCCGATGCATTTTTTCAAAGTTGTGTTGGTATCACGAGAGACGTGTGGGGAGACATTGACATGGAGATCCGATACCGTTTGCTGTCCTTCTTGAAAACTTTTACACCAACTGTTCCAAGACGTTCGACCTAAACAGGGTTCGTCGTAGACTGCCAATATTCGTACATAGATGTCCTCATTAAACTCCCCTCCTGCAATCATAAACCATTCTACCACACGTTGTTCCAATCTGGACGCATGGCACGGACTTTGCTTTTGATTAATTTCCTCTACCACTAACAGGTTTCACTGTTAAACATCGTTTGCAGTGTACACTTCCTGCCATCCTTCGTGTCCATTTTTGGTGGCATTGTTATATCCGCACTCAATCTGACACAATCGCGTATGTTCTTTTTTTTTTCTCTTCATTTGGGTAACCCTTATACATGAATGTATTTATTGTGTTAAAAAGAAATCAAGTAATATTTTTAAAAGAAGGCTCAGTATTGCTATTTATCTTCATAAAAATAGGAAATGGCGATGCTTCATTTTTAATGACAGATGCAAATTATTTTTCAGAGACATTTTAAAAGGAATTGAAGCCATATTTAGCTGCCTCCCCACCCCGCACCCCAAAAGAAAGCATTTACATGATTTCTTTTCCTATCTTTCAATGGCTTCAAGTTAAGAATCATGTATTAAAAGAAATTTATATTCTGCAGTAAAGAACTTTTAAACGACATACAGTAAAATATTTGAATTTTTTTTAAAAATAAAAGTCGATTCACAAAAATAATTTTTGACACACATCATGCGTTACATTTGTACTAAATGTGAAAGTTGTGAAAATACCTTCAGTTCTGCTGCTGCACACAAAAAAACGAAATTCTTATTTTTCAATACGAAAAATGTCATTCTCATGCAAAGAAGGGAGAAAAATTATTATTTGTTAGAAACTAGAAAGCAATTTGTTTAAAAGAGAAAAAGCGTTAAAAAGAGTTCCCCCTTCCAAAAAAGAAACTATGTTTATGAAAAATAAACAGGATTTGTAATCTAGAATGTTAATTTGCAGCGAGAATATAATCCAAGCTTCAGCTAATCGAAAAATTTAATTTGCTCTACGCATAATTAAAGCAAAAGGCGCATAAATTAAACAAAACAAAAAAAAATGGTCTCGGTGTGGGTTCGACTTCAAGAAATGACAACGGCAGCGAGAAAAAATAGAAGGGGGCAGGCATTCCTCCTTTTTTCAACCCTTGGTATTTTGTGAAAGTTAATAAACGCTTGTCAGTTACTAACAAAATCCAAAACAATCTGTAGTTACTCATTAAGAAAAGTAATGATTATGATCAGTAACATCATCCTAAAAAAGGATGAGAAAACAATAAAAAAAAGCGATGGAATCGCGATGTCGTTAAAAACTAATCAGGAGTATTCAGCAGCCTGTGTAAATGACGAAGCTGTTGAGGTTACTTTTTTTTAAATAGTGCAAAAATTGAACGCACGGCACAAAAATTAAATTAAGGACAGAATTTATGACGTTTTGATGTTTAACTCCCGCTCTCTTTAAATTGGACTGTCCCCTTTTTTTGTCTCTTATTGTTGTTTGTTCCAAGCGTAATGAGTTGGAATATTAATTTTACATTAAATAGAGACGAAACTTTAAATGATAAACAAGTTGGTTCATTTCTCGTTATCTTGTACGCATTAGAATTCTGCAAATTATACAGTCTGCGATTTTTTTCCCCGTTCGAATAATTCTCATTAGTAGATTCAAACTCGCATTCCTGCTCTTTCAAAAACATAAGGCTTGCGTTATTAATATTTTAGATGTGAATAAAGCTCAGAAAGCGTTAGACTTTATAAGTGCGTCGCTAAGAATTTAAGTTGTTCTTGCTGTATGTTCTAAATGTATGTTCGCTTTTATATTTTCTAACTCAGCATTACAATTAAGATCAGTCTGAAAACTTTACCTAAACTGTTTGATTCACTCGTTGTCTTTTAAAATTTCATGTTTTTCATTTATCTTAAATATAAGTCTGATAATTTTTTAAAAATTTCTAATGGGCTGCGGATTGGTGTTTTACCTTTGCAGACCTAGTACATTCCCCGGAAGCTGGTATCTCTTTTTAATGTGGCACATACCAATCACTACAGGTAATTTTGACGCTCAGTTTCCAGGCCAGAGGGAGGCACCTGAGCTCTGGCGATGCGAACCTGTACTAGGGTTTAATTTTGCCGAGAGCATCCAAGCTAAACAGAACTCTAGGCATTTTTTACATGCCCTATTATCATACGACATGGCCGCTGTCGATTTTCTGCATCATGAAAATCCATCGACGTGGGCTGGGGTCGAACCCGCAACCTTGTGTGCAAAAGGCCAGCGACAAACCAACCACGCCACCCAGTCGGTAATCTGAATGTTTGTATATTTGTTTTGAAGGTATATCAATCCACATTGTTGATCGAGTTGCTCCAAAATTTTGCAGGGAGCTTTACCGATGTTTCTAAGGAGCCGTAAACATATTTTCGTCAAAAAAAGTTTCAAATTTATTTTTAGTGAATTATTTTTCTAAAATTTCCTTATGTAAAAGGAAGATTTATATGTGAAGTCGCCAAATGGCGGGATATGCAGCATCTTTTCTGTATAGTGGAAAACCATTCCCGCTCATGTTTGGAAAGCGTTCCTGCAATTGGCGACATCTTTTGATTTGGCAACGTTTAAGTATGAGTTTTGCGGAAATCTACTCTCCACGTGGAGTTGTGAGGTTATTATAGATAAAAATTCTCCTTTTTGAACTATTGGACTCTATACAGACTTAAAATTTGGTAACCATGTTTCTTTTGTTAAGTAGAGATCCCCGAAAAATAGGTTTTGCGGAAATCCACTTCGGAGGAGAGGGTTACGGGAGCGTAAAAGATAATTCTACTTTAATCAAGAAGTACTTTCCTAATCCGTTTTTCAATCAAGGTTTATAAAAATGTATCCAAGAGAACACAATCGGAAACTTAATGCTAAGACTTAAATATTTGTAACTTAAAAAATATAAATATTCTTATGCATCATCCTTGAAATACCCAGCGAAGAGAGTGATTAATGTCTAGTTTTAAATAAATTATTTACAGAGAAGATAAACGTTGACGACTGCCCAACCCATTTATTTCATCATCAGCAAATATTCTCGATATTTTTTTTGCAGGGGGGGGGGGATTCTTTTTCAATTTACGTTTTTGTATTAACGTGAAATTTTTTTTTTTTTTTGTTTTATTTAGTATAAAATATTAGATTTCTCACAGTATTAAAAATTTTCAGAAAATACTTGAGACTATTTTTGTATGTTAACTTTTTGAATTAAAATCTTTTCGTATTTTCATGTGTATGCCTTGGTTATTTTCAGGCATATCTTAATTAAATGCTTCCTTCTTCTGTTAATAGATATTAAATGAATAAATATTCGCAAGTTAAATTATATGGGACATACGTCGTGGATTATCAATTATTTGATGATTAAAGCAGTGAGATTCGTCATTAACTAAATTGTATTCGGGAAAAAATTAAGGGTGGTTCAAAATCCTATATATAGTTCCAAAAATATAATTTTATGCTGATTAATGGCTGTGACTACATGTTATTTTAAAATGTATTTCAATGACCTGTCGCAACATGATATCACTTAGGACAATAGTAAATTATTGTGTTATTACATTGTCATGTTAATGCAAAACATCCATACAAAAACTGCTAATGCGTTTTGTACTTTTTTAAAGTTTTGAGCTAATGCTGCAGTTTTATTCCATTTTTTAAAACTCTTAACTAAAAACTTTTACTAAAAAAAGAAGAAATTTTACAAAAATTTCTTTTATTTTACCTACAAATTCAACGTTAAAGGAGACATTTTTAAATTTATACACAACAATGTATTCTTTTATGTACTATATATCTAGTGTGTTCAGCTTTATTCGTCTAAGTGCAGACATCGGAGACTATTTTAACCAGACAATGTCTTCCGCAACTTTTTTTTTTCTGTCGAACCATGCCATTAAAGATCTTGACAAGAAAACTCATATTGGGTCGAAATGTTCTTCAGCTATTCCCATCGGAGATTTTCTTCTGTCCTTTTAACACTTTCCTCCTGGTATACAAGAACGAATGGCCACTGAAAACTTTACACTTTTTAGGAGTGCCAGAGTAACGACAATAAATGGAAAACTCACATCCGGGGAAATAGAAATCCGACCAATCAGATTACCTGAGTGTTACGGCCTTCTATCCCGTGTGTCCGGCCAGTATTACTAGGAAACTCATGATAAGGAAAAGAGCTATTAATTTATATAAACTCTATAGAACTCGCCTTTTCCTTTTGACGTCACTGACCATGCATGAATGTGTATTTGCAATGGGGAGGGTGATATCTAGGGTTGGGGGGAGGGAGTGAAAGGATTTCCGAAGAAACAAGGAACTTTTGGCGTCGCCCCACTATTAATATCAATCGGGATCTTTCGGGTAACTGGGGAACCGGATGACAAACGGTTCCGACGGATCGTCCATCACCAGATTTTCGGTTCAGGAAGAGAGGGTGACAAATCGAAAAAAAAAAGTCCCGCAACAAATATTTCATAAGGTGCCCTTCTTTATTTTCGGTACTGGGCCATTTTCCGAGATAGATTCATCGCGTCCCCCTTCTTTTTGACCCCAGGCCGTTTAAGACCGAAAAAGGTTTTTAAAATAAATGACTGACCATCGTCGGGATGTGTCGTCCAGTCTGGACATTATTCTTTTCCCTGAATTGAACGGAAAATGATTGGCAGCGAGACATTAATCGTACGGATTTTATATTAAATTGAGACACGCGTTGAAAAATGATATTGTGGCACAGTACGATTAAATACCTATTGCAGAGGAAAAACTGTGGAAAGAATTTTAATCATGGTTCTTCAGTTTTTAACAATTTAAGCTTTTGCTTTAAATATAATTTTTGAATTAAATTGCCTTCGAAAAATATTTTTTCGCCCTGCATTCCTTTATTAGTGGCTTGAACAGCTAACTGCCTTTATATTTTTATATTTGACCTCGTGGTTTTTTTTTTTTTTTTTATTATCAGGAACAAAAAAAAATGGTTTATATATATTCGAATTTTTAAGCGAATGGTATTGATTAGGCCTTTTTTTTTTTTTTTCCTTTCATTTCCAGGAAATATTCAGCTTGGGGGGGGGGGGGTTCGATTTCTATCTTATTTTTTATCGAAGCAGAATAATTTCATTGAAAGTTTTACTCATACTTTATAATAATTTAATTATAATCAAATATATATTCCTGAGGTTTTTGTGAAAATAAAGTTTTTCACCTTTTTGGTTTTTTCCATGTTTTGGAAGACTTCTTGTGCTGTATTATTTTATCTGTTAAACCATTTTCGACTTTCGATCGCAGTAAGTAAATAAATGAAAATTGCAAAACAGGAAAAAATAACTGTATTGGTGGACTCCCAAATTTCTTCGAACTAAAGAAGTACATACAACTATGTTCAAATAATGTACAATAATTATACTTACATGGCTTGAATTTTTGTCTTTTATGTACAATTTCACAATCAGTTTAATTGAAAATAGTGTTGAAAGTGATTGAATACTTTCAAAAAGAATATTTTTAAATCAAAAAAGAACGTAAATTAATTTACACTTTGTATATTTTTTTCATTTCTCAAGATGCATTTTATTGTAATCAAATAAATAAATTAATCTGGATTTGAAATGTACGACTTAAAGTCCATATAATTAGCGTTACTGTCACGAATTCAGAAATTTGACCATCTATCTCTATAAATATTAGTTTTCTGTGGTTAAAAGAAATCACAAAAAAATCGAACGTAAACTTTGGTGGCAAGAAGAGGTCATTCCCCAATCCATCCAGGTCTTGAGAGAATAGTTTGCAATAATTAATGATAGGTTTAGTTATACATATAAAAAAGTTGCACGATTTTTCGTTCTAGACTCGCTAAGTGGATCATGTTTCTGTAATGGACTCTCCCGTTCTTTTAGGATTATCTTGCATAATCCCAATCGACTCCTAGGGGAGTTTTGCGAGAGACGTTAATCCCCGCCTTAGATTTGCACGTTCGACGTTCTCAAGTTTTAAGCACACCCTGTTATCTGGATGTGACATTTTAATCCCTTCTTTTCCTCTTAAAACTAAGGGAATGTGTACTTTATGATTTGCTTATTACTGAGATTAGAAAAAAGTATTTTGTCAAAGCACATTTGTAGTTAGTTCAGAGATTTTTTTTTTACTATAGTTAACCTCTTTTTTAGAATATTAATTTTTTGTGCACAGAATTATCTTAAGCAACTATTGCCTACCTTTTTCAGTTCAATACTTTTAGATCAGTGGCGCACATAAGGGGGGAGAGGGTCCCCGGGTCTGGCCCCCCATGGCCCTTGATTCCCCCCCCCCCGATTGATGATAATCCTTTATATATAGTATGCAAAATGTAATTATTTGTTATTGATAATTAATTTTATTAATTAATGCTAATTTGTTCAGTAATGAATTTTTGACTGTTTTTTGTTCCCGAAAATGGACAAAATCAAAAGAATATGTTGGGCGGTGTATTGGTGCATAATAATAAGAGAATGGTGGACTTTCAACCCTAGACTCCCCCTCCTCTTGAAAAATTCCAGTGTGCGCCACTGTTTTATATGAAATGCTATTTTTATCAAATATCGGATGAAAAATAGTTTACGCTTTTATTCCCAAATCACATGAGTTATAAAATACTTATTATGAAAAAACCAGTTTAATGAATTCGTATTACTGTACGAAAAATGTATGATTATAGAAATGTTTTGTCATATATTCAACCATATAAATATATAATAATGAATTTTAAGAAAATAAAATTGAAATTTATTTGTGGAAATTTGCTTTTACTGGGGCACATCCCATAGTTAAGAAATTTGGAATAACTTCTCCTTTGTATAAACAGTAGTACTTACTTTAACATCTAAAATTCATTTGTTTTCCAAAATTTATAATTTATTTATGTGTTTAAAGGAAATATATATACGCACTATTGAAAAAAATATGTTAGAGTGCATGGAGGAAAACGAACGCCAAGAACCACAAAATTTCCCCAAACGCTATTAAGGGATATTTACTAATTAAAGCATATACACACATATTAAGGGAAAAGCATTAAAAAATATCAAGCTCTTCTGGAAATCTGCTAAAAATTTTATAAAACTTATATCATGAGAAATTTTCTACATAATTTCATCTGATAAATGTATCTTCAAATAAGCAATTGCTTCGTAAACTTCTCCCTGGTAATTGTAAACAAGGTTTATCTAAAAGAGTAATTCAAGACATGAAAGTAATTTCCTAGCAACATTTTAAATATTTGAAAAATAAATTATATAATACTCGTGCCTATTGTAAAGTATCTCACCACACAACTGTAAGTCGGCTTCTTTTTGTGAATATGATCACCACGTTCAGCGAACATCTGCACCCTTAAAATATTGCGCAGTTTTCTCTTGGACATCTCCCCGACAACCTTTGACACCATGAGGAACCCCCTACTCCACCCACGAACCGGATGTAACTCGAGGATAAAGGTGCCGACCCCTATCAAAAAAGACCCTAGAGAAGACAGAGAGAAGAGATGGTTGGAAATTTCCGTAGTTCCTGGACGTGACCTCCTTCCTCATAAACCACAGAAATTGTATAATGTTTTAATAACTCCACAATCTTTTTAATAACTTCAATGTATATATAATTAATAGCTGTGACGTAAGGGAACTAAATTATTAAATTAATAAATATCACGCTATCTTTATTCATCTCAAACGTCACAATATGATAATTAATATAAATATTCCAACAATTTGGAAAATATTTGAATTTTATCAATATTTATATGATTCGCAAAGCTATCATTAAGTTGTTAATTTGTTACTCCAAATCGGTTCTTAATTTATCGGTCTTAAAGATGTATCTTCTTAGTTTACCAATCAATCCCGAAAGGAAATTCTTATATATGAAGTATAAAAAGTTAACAAAATTCCCTACTAGAGCGAATTCAATGTTTTTTTACAAATACAAATGTTGCGAATCGATTAGATTCTCAATTCTTTATTTTAAGCTTAGACTTACAAGTATTGGAAAACGAAAATAAAAGTTGTGTTGTCTATATATTTCCTTCTTTTATCGTATTGACTATTATATCTATAAATTTCATTCAACGGTGGCATTATTTTATATACTATATCTAATGATTAAGTTAATGTAATAAATTTTCCACAATTTGAGTCCACTTGTGAAATGGCTCATCAATACTCATCCTTCCTTTTTACTCGCTTGAAAGTTTAAAGGTTTTAAGTTTCTTTACAAAAACATTTGAGAAACAGAAAAGCTCTTGGAGGAGATAAAATTCGATATTCTTTCATTAATTTATTCTTTCTCTCTCTCTGTCTGACTGCAGCCCAGAAACAGGTCATTCATTTATATCTAACCATCGATCGTTTATTATGGTCTAGCAATTTCCCCATCCTGTAAAAGAGTGTAATCAGGGTAAAGTTTTCAAGCAATTTCGATTATACCTCGAACACAGGCCGGGGCGATATTAGAATTCGATGAGCGATAAGCTTTCACTAAAAGCCCTTTGGTCTTTATCTTTAGGAGAGCTTTTTTGAAAAAAGAATTATCTAAACCTTGTAGTGTTCCCACTTATCTGCATTTAGTTACCCGAGCGGTGACGCAGAAAACTATTATTTCACTCTAAGAATTTTAGAAGATGCTTCCGATGAGTAATGGATCTAGTCTGATTTTTTTCCCCTTTCGGAACAGGGAATGTATGTTCCATTTTTTTTAAACTACTCGGAAAAATTCTATTTTTTAGAAAATTTTGTTTTTCATGTCCGTATTGCAATATATTTTTGTTGCCGTGATTAGTTCTAGGAAAAAATAATGAATGGCCTTTTTTTTCCTTCTAAATAATTGAGAAAAATGCGTAAGTAAAAGTCTCATTTTTGTTGTTGTTGTCGTTTTACTCATATTTTCTAGGCAACCCTGGTGGCTTGACAAATTGTTCTTTATCAGATAGATTTGCTGTACGAGTATGATTTATCCGGAAATTTCCTCGCTGCAGCATCTTGAGCTTTAAATAACCTTCTATTCTTCACATTGCATGGTATGGAAATTAAAAGACTCAAGTTTTGTTGCGGTACCTCCTCCTCATGTTGATTGAGGTGGAAATCTAGCTCGTTAGGATCTCCGAGTCAAGAGGGGAGAAGCATGGGAGAAGAAACCATCGAATCAAACTCGAAATGACTACATGCAAGAAATATGAATCATTTACTTTTATTAATCCGACACTTAAACCGACTTTCAAATACGCAGACAAGACAAGTTAATGTGTATGGATAAATTTTGCTACTTATCTGAACGAGATGCAACTTTTCGGATTTGATGATTCACTAACAAACATAATGCAGGGTGTCTGGGCTTAAAGTAACAAAGTTATGGCTTTTTATTACGGAACTACACACCAGAATCTAATAAACTGTTCATCCGTATATTGGAAACTCCTCCGAGATTTTTTGGATCTAGTCCGTTCGGTCGCACGTGCGCACATTATTCAGCAATCGCAGACAATAAACTTGTTACACTGACTTTATTAATAAAGATGTGAACGCCACAACAAAATGTGCAGTGGCGTACTTAAGTTTATGGAATTTAAATCAGTCGTGCATGTACAGCGACATGTTCGAACGGAATGAAATGTCGTTAATGGCTTGCCTAATAGACTTCTCAGGGCTCCTAGAAATTAAATCACGCGCACGATCGACAGTGTCTTCAATCACAAAAATTTAAGGATACTTGCTAGTTTTTGAGGTACCGAAATTCCCGTCTCAGTTCTTTCCCGTTGGTGAATAGATTTTGATGTCGGAGGATCGACATTCCATTCTGTTCGAACACGTTGCTGTACACGCGTGACTGATTTAAATACCGTTAACCAAAGTACTCACTGCACCTTTTGTTGTGGCGTCCATATCTATACTAATGTAGTAAATATAACAAGTTTAATTGTCTGCGATTGCTGAATAATGCGCACACGTGCAGCCGATCGGACTAGACCCAAAAACTTTCGGAGGGATTTCCAATCCACGGATGAACACTTTATTACATTCTGATGGATAGTTCCGTAATAAAAAGCCATAACTTTTGGATACTTTAAGCCCGGACACTCTGTTTAGAATTCCAAAATTTGATGCGACAATGTGGCTTTAGAATCCATTGACACGAACCAGTATGTGGTAATATCGTCCACAATGATCTACAATCTTCTGCTATTATTACGCTAACTATATGTTATTCAGTAGTGACACTCACTCGTATTGAGAAGTTGTGCTTGCTTAAGTGTCAATTTGGCTAAAGGGAAGAATAGTTTGATAAGACTCCGTAGATAGCCGATTGTTACAACTTCATTCTTGACTATATGGCTTAAAATAAAGTACATCATTATTTCATTGTGTAGCTTTATTTTGATAACGTATTCATAAGAAAGTAGAAAAAATTAAATTTTATATTATTCTCTCATTCAGCTATTGATATTCATACTTTGTTTCTTAACATTAAATGTTGCATAATATTATAAACAAGATATCAATCATTGGCATGGCCAAGTAATTTTAGCGCGTTTTTCACATGTTGTATTTTACAATAATGCAACTAATGAACTTTTTATTAACAAAAAGTAGTGTGTACTGTACTTAAAAAAAAATTTGTTTTTTAAATTTAAAAATGATTAAATTTAAATATGATTTGGCTCATCTAGGGCACAAATGCGACCCAATGCCGAAAACCCGAGGTCAATTGGTTGCTTATTGGCTGAGAAAAAGGTACGACAAAATGTGGAACGAAGCCGAAATTTGCGACCTAATAGCGCTTTTGTTCCACTACGTGAAAAACGCGCAAAATAAAAAAATTTTTTGTTGCTAATGCTATTTGGTCGACGGTGTCGAATCAAGGTCCACGAAATTCATCATCGCAAGGAGCTAGTGGTACGCCTGTCGTTGTTTGTAGCTTTGGGCATCGTGCAGATGACAGTACGATTTGGCTCGGTTCCACCCCAATTTTGAGAGAACATCCTGCAGGTGGTTAGGGGCCTTCCACCAACCTAACGAGAAAACTTGCGGCTCGAAGGCTATTTAGCATACCTCCATGCCGCAAAGGCATTATAGATTTACAACCAT
This sequence comes from Trichonephila clavata, assembly GCA_019973975.1. Taxonomy (NCBI): domain Eukaryota; kingdom Metazoa; phylum Arthropoda; class Arachnida; order Araneae; family Nephilidae; genus Trichonephila; species Trichonephila clavata. Next base: position 36,778 of record BMAO01005072.1, on the reverse strand, counting down.
CTATTTTCTGAGACAAACACTCAAATATCTTCACATTCTCCGGGGTTCAAATCCAGGCCTTACGGCACAGCAGTCAGCGTCACTAATCTCTATCCCGAATGGGCGGCAACAAAAAAAAGCAAATAACTGAATAAAGAACTTCTTAATGGTTTTGACAATATATTAGATAGCCAACTGTTTAACGAATTCATGTCTGATAACAGCATTGTAAAAAAAATTCCTCTTCTACACAATCTAAATAGTGACGGTTTTTTCCCCACTAAACTTATGTAGAGAATCCGAAAAAAATTTGAAGAATAATTTTGAGTTTCTTAATTATGTGTAAGTTGAAAACATCAGTGCGAGTAACTAATACTTTAAAGCAATTAATCGTACAATTGAGTAATTAAGACTCACGAACTACTGCAGACTTAATCATTTTTGAATTAGCCAACTTTGAGAGGAAAATAATATTTTTGTCGTTTTCAAACCAAAGTATTTTTAAACATCTACACCATATTTAATGAAATGAAAGAAAAAGTACTGATATATAAAAGAATTTATACCAATCCGCAACCCCATTGAAAAAAAAAGAATTTTCGAAATCTCAAACAGAATTCGAGTGTTTGCTTTCTATCTCATATTTTCTTAACATATTATACATATTTCCTTTTTTCCCCCATCAGTGTTATTTAAAAGCAGGAACAGATTTGAAACATATATGTGCCTAGAAAAATCGGCTCTTATTTATTTGTTTTCTTATTTTCTCCTTCGGTCGAGTTATGAAATAGTTACTTATCTGTAATTCAATTTGCTTATTCTTTTAAAATATATATTCCGTGTCAAAAAGAATAAGACTGGAAACGCTGTTCAAACACAGAGTCGAAGAATTAATTCCTTTCAAAGAGGTTCTTAGGTCTGACTCATTAACACCCAAAAAGTAACTTGAGCTCTCTTTAATTAAAAAGAATCTTCTTTTTGACGAAAGTTACGAAGTTCTGAAGATTCATATAATTTTTTCTTTCTTTCCTCCCCGTTTTGAAATGAAATTAAGAGCGGAAGTTTTTACGATGTGCCAAAGGGATTCCTAAAAGATTATTTCGATTAAGAATTTCTTTAGAAAAGAAATGTTTGATTTTAAGCAGAATGATTCCATCTTCCTTCTAAAAACAAATTTTTAATCTATTTTTCTGACTTTTAATTTTCGAAAAATATTTTTGTTTGTTTTTATTATACATGTTACTGCTAAAGTTCAGATATCACTTAATCTGCAGATTAGCTAGGTAATCTGCTCATTAACTATGGTGAACCATTAAAGCGTGGGACAATCTTTCATATCTCAAATTAACTAGATAATCTCCTCATTAACTATGGTGAACCATTAAAGCGTGGAACAATCTTTCATATTTCAAATTAACTAGATAATCTGCTCATTAACTATGGTGAACCATTAAAGCGTGGAACAATCTTTCATAGCTCAAATTAACTAGATAATCTGCACATTACCTACTAGACACTCATTAATCTGCATATTACCAACTAGTCATTCGTTAAAGCGAAAATAATACCTTTAGCGGAATAACAGTAACGTTTCTGTGCGCTTGAATTAACTGTTTATTTTTTATATCCAAAGTATATCAAGTTAATACAATCAAATGATAAACACATTAGTTAATGGAATGAATCATTAGTCAATTGATAAACTGAAATACAAAGAATCAAGCGGTTTAAAATATTATTGCAATTAAGGAAATTGACATAATGTTGTTTATTTATTTTTATATGTGTATTGAATCACGTTAATACAATCAAGCAAACAAGTTATGATTATTATTTCGGTATGGCCAGCTGTATTTTGTAATATGTGAATTTTAGCATTTAATTTGTTTCCAGAAGATATTGGTTGTCGTAATTAAATTTACTATACATTAATTCAAGGATTATTCATTTATCGCGAACGCGCACGCGAATATTTACTGTATTTGCCACTCTGTTTCTAAATGCTTAGGATAAATTATTCTGGGATGAGTTAACGTTCAATCAAAATTCCTGGCGGAAAGGAAATGAGAGAAACAAACTTTAGAACTTTAACGATACGGAAACCGCTTATGGGAAGATTACTTAGTTAAAATGCCAAAAATTCTTGATTCCGCACTTTAACGGAGCATATCAGTTAATCCGAACATAAATGACTTTCAAGCTATAACGGTAATATATGCACTATTTATTTTGTTTTACCATAATTTCTACATATTCCTCAAAAACGAAATTAGATATTTGATTTAAGTGTGTTTATCTTATTTTTCCTTCAACCGAAACCCATTCATCACTGTAACCTTTTGAAATCAGACAGTTCATATCATCAATGTTCTTCTCTACCGGAATTTTCAGCTCACGGTGAATACTGCCAATACTCGTTGCTTCTTGCTTGGATCGAGCATTAAAAAGAAATAAAGGAAAAGAAACATTGTAACTTTTCCCAAATCGGCAAAGTCGAGATTTTCTGCAAAGTTTAGAGAATCTTCACCGCGTCGGCTCTTTTTCTTTTACTTAGAAAAAAGGGAGAATAAAAATATTTCTTTTGTTGGTGAATTATTTAGATTAAAAGTCTTGAATAAGTTATGATAATGGGAAAATAAAACTTCTCTTTGTGTTTCCTGAAATCCCGTTTCACCGACTTTTCTCGGAATCAAAATACATAATAGAATTCGAATGCTTCTTGTCTGTGAACTCTCCAAACTTTTGTGTGTGGGGAATGGTGTTTTCCTTTCTCTTCTTTTATCCTTTGGCCTTCCGCTCATGAAAACTATCTTACTTTTATTCTTCCTTGCAATCCTTTTTTCCCCCTTTTGCTCAGTCTGGTTGAAATGAAAATAAAGTGGGGGTAAGCACACTTCTCCTGTCGACAGGCATCCTTTAGTCGATAGCATCTGAGCTCTGCGGGGACTTGTCCCGAAAACAGTTGGTGCGCCAGTATCGAACCAGATGCCTTCAGTGGGCAAAAGATTGTTTTGTTAAAAAGCAAACTTCTCAAAAAAAAAAGCGAGAGAGGGAGAGAATGTGGGTGTTTTCTCTAAAGGCATTTTGAAAAGGAGTTTTTTTTTTCTGCTCCCTACTTAACTTGAATTTTATTTTCGTCTTTGCAAAACACTGGTAGAAGATGATCGATCTTTCTTTGGAACGTGACTCATTCTTATTTGATTTGTTGTATTTGTGTTTGGGATGTTCAAGATTATGCTTTTTTCTCATGACGAGGGTTTATTTTATTTTAATGTTCGGTTCTTTAGAATCTACTATAGTTTTTTTAGAATTAGAGTGGGCAGGTTCTTTAAATAAAAAGGCATGAAAACAAAAACGCAGAAAACTAACAATAAGCTAGATAAAAAAAAAAGTAAGTTGATTAATTTACATTTTTATTGTGATAAATAAAGTTGATCACTTTAAAACTAGCGTTATTTCTTTCAAATTTTCGTCACTTCCAATAATTATTGAGTGTTTAGTTTTGTGTTGAATCTATTCTTAAAATGTACAAATCACAAAGATGTTATGAGAAACTCCTAAAACTCCTACAGCTGATTTTCATGGTAGAATCGTCGCGGTATCTTAGAGAAAGAGTGACAGCTTAGTGAGGTGTTCTCTAAACTTTCCTCCTAAACCTTGGGGTACGTGTACCCCACTTTGGACACACCTGGCTTGGTGGATTAATGGTCTTTGATTCAACATTTTATTGTATCAAAATATCTTCTCAGTTAAAGGGAACTATTGTTCGTTACTGTAAATTGAGTTTCTAATTTATTGTATTAAAATGAGTAGTGAGTGAATATCAATAAAATATCAGATCCTTTGTTCTCTTCGTTATCCAATCATTTCTCAAAATCAGAAAGTCTGACCCTAAAAATTTATTATTTACCGAAAGTGTAACATAAATTCATCTAACTTAACTTAAATATTAACACTATAAAACCACTAAAGAATATTTGAAAAGTCAAGCACATATAAAGATAAGTTTATTGTATTTTCTCTCATCGTTTATATTAAAACAATTCTCTTTCAAAAAAGCAAAACATGTTTATCATTGTATTGCCAATATTCAAATGAACTACGCTGTGAAATTTTGTTTTGTTTTTCTGTAGGCTAACCTGTCCCGGTTGGCAAAACACGAGTATTTCCCGGGCATAGGGGATGGAATCGCCAAATGCCCCTTCGATCCGGAAGATAACGCCACTGCCGTGTGGGTGGGTAAGTATCTTACAAATGCAGTCTTCTATATTTGTTACATTATGTAAGATAAATCTTTGTTTGGACTGTCTATCATACATATTACAAACACGTGTTTTTTTTTTTTTTAAATTCCAAACAGAGCACGGTAACCCGTCCGGTCTGGCTGGCTTATACAGCGGTACGGTTGCGGAATTTACCAAGGCCGACACGGTCATCTTCAGGACCAATCTCTACAATCTCACCACCAGGATGGAACTACACCCCTTCAAGAGAACCATCAAATACGATTCCAAGTGGCTGGACAGTGAGTGATCGTTTCGTCCCATTGTCTACAAAATAAGTTTTCCTGGGTAGATAGAGCCATATAAAGGAAAAAACAATTAACAAATTGCTTAATAAATGACTTTTGATCTCATTACATCAATCGCTATCTGTGTATCTTTCCAGAAGATGCGTAACTCATGTCATTTTGAGGGAAAAGAACAACTTATGACATTATTTTTATAGATTAGATCTAGTGTTTTCTTATCTCCTCCTGTATCTTTCTTCGGACCACTGAACAAGATCATTGATGGATAATGGAATCAATTCAGTGTATCAGAATAAAAAATTATCCGTGATATCTTAGACTAATTTTCTTCTTAGGAATTGGATTCAATTGATAAAAATATATATGGTTAGTCTTTGAGTGAATTAAAGAGAAAACATTGTATTGTACACAATGTATCTAATACTTATACAATGTATCTAGTGTTATTTACATTGGCTTCTTTTATTATTCATAATTGTTTATAGTCGTATAAATTTTTGGTTAAAGTGTAGAATAGGAGGACCCTTGGCGAAGTTAATTATTTGGCAACCAGAATCAACTGCCAAACTACTTATATGTAACAATAGATGTTCCGAGAGTAATGAAGCGATGTCGAAGTAACAAAGAGCCGATTTCATTCTGGCATCTACATAAATATCACCAAATCCCAAAAAACCCCTATTCTACACTTAAGCCAAATTTTAAAAAAAAAAAATATTTTGTAAAAAAATGAGTTTTGTGTTTTGCATAATTACACAGACCTTTTACTTTTTAAACATACTTGTTTTTACATACTCTTTTGTAGATTTTAGATTTAGTCTATGACAGAATTCTTTTAATTGCGTTATGAAAAATTGAGAATCATTTATAGAGTGCTTTATTGTAAAGCAAAAGTAATTCTACTTATTTAATCTCTGAAAATATATATCCTGCAATACGTTCATTCATTGTTAGGGTATTTATCACTACAAGTTTTTTAAAAAAATTATTTTTTTCCAGAGCCAAATTTTGTGGGTTCCTATGACATTGGCGAGCACGTGTACTTCTTCTTCCGGGAGAGTGCCGTAGAATATATAAATTGTGGAAAGAGCATCTATTCAAGAGTTGCTCGAGTTTGCAAGGTGAGAATCAATCTGAGTAATGTTCATAAAATCTGTTGGTCCCATTTATTTTGTCAGTAATTGATACTTTAATTAAAAATAATGTAAAACTTTATTTAGAATAATTGTTTATGTATATTATTTATGCTAAATACAATTAAATAACTTCATTTCAAATAAAGGCTGGCATTTTGAGACCATTAGCAACAAAATATTGAAATAATAACTGTTATGTTATTTTAAATCGATTAAACTGTGGTTTTACTTTGTTACTATTGATTCATTCTACTTTTGTTTTATACGTTTATTTAAGTCTCAAAAACTTACTTTACATTTAAAACTTTCATTACATAAATAGCCTTTTTTGCTTCATTTTTAATTATAAAAAATATATGAAAAAATATCGTTTATCGGGTATAGTGGTAATTGACACTGACTGCTATGCCGTAGGGCCTGTATTCGAATCCCTGAGAAGACATGAATGTTTATAAATCTATGGGGTACTGTAAATAACCGTCGAGCCGCAGGTCCTCTTGGGAGGTTTGTGGTAGGGGAAGAGATGTGGGTAGCCCTGACCCTCCCCCTAGGGTGTTCTTCCTCTAAATTGGAATGGAACTGAGCTAAAAAATCATTCTGTCGCCTGTATGGTGCTCAAGGCTACGTCCAACGACAGGCGTACATCTAGAAGTCCATCCTGCCTTAGGATCAGGCAACTTTCCTTCGGGAAGGACACGATAAGGAAAGATAATGTAACCACAGTAACCAGGTGATCAAGATGACGTGGCTGGCGTATTATGAGTTCGAACCTCATGCCACTGAAGAAACGTCGTTTAGAGGGGGGCAATGCTCGTTAAATCTGTGCAAGCTCAATGACCTTCCGCTCACGTGGTGTAGATGCTGGAATAGGGAGTTACCAACTCGAGTGTCGTCCTCGTCTCTTGACCGTGTCTCAAAATTACGAGGTCCGTCACCAATAACCTTCGTGTTGCTTTGTAGTGCGACGTTGATAAACACTCACGCACTGAAAGAATAACTTTTTTTCCTATATATAATTTAAGAAAAATCATTATTTCTTATAATCATGTTTAAATATATCACTGAAATTCCTTAATATTCCCTGAATTCTGAAAACTTATACAATTTTAAAAGGTATTCGAGAATATCTTATCTTTCTCAACTACTTCTAAAGTATTTGAATGTAAACTGAATTGAAAAGTGATTACTTTTGTTAGTTTAACCGTACGCCGTTACTATTTTTAACGGCATTTATTTAATACCGTGTAGATTTGCTTGCTCTAAGCCGGTTTCACCGTTGAGTTAATTTCCAGAACGAGTCTCGAAAGAGTGGATTAAAATAACGTCATTGGATCTAACGCAAATAGTGATGCATGAAAAGAAGATAACAGACAGTCGATGGAAAGAAGAAACTCTGTTTTCGAATTTGATTAAATTGCTTTGTTGGAACTTTGCTCTGTAAGTTAATTATGTCGAGCAGACACTGAGACGCACTCGGCTGTTCTGAGCAATTAGCGAAAGTGAACGCCAATGGGTAATGTCCCGTCGTCCTTTTGTGATTTAAGGTCAATTTGAGCTTTCGAGGAAAAAGTATGTGACATGAGCTCCTACGATAAATTAAACGATAGGCATCTTATTGACAGTTGTTATCTTATCGACGATCAAAAATTAGGGATTTGTCTGCGAAGCTACTTTTCATATTGGCTTTTTATGTATTTTTTATTGTGTTCTAAATTGTACAAATGTTTTCTTGCGTTTGAAAATGCTGTCGAATGTTCAGAGCAATTAGAGAAAGTGAATGTCAGCGGGGTATTGTCTTCGATTTAAGATCAGTCCCTGCTTTTGTGGAAACTGTTGAAATTTTCTGATGGATTTGCAAAGTTACTTGTCAAATGGATTCTGCATTTTCGTTCTAAGTCAGAATGTTCCTTTTCGTTTCCGTTCGTTTCTTCTCTTAACTTCTTAAAGAAAATTTATGTGAGGAATTTATTTTTTTTTATCTAATCATTGTTGAGGAGTTCATTATTATTTTTAGATTTTTCATTCGTGGTTTTATTGATTTTACTTTCATTGACGTCACGCGTGGCCTTGTTGTCAAGGTAACAGACTCGTGGCCGGTGTGTCATAAGTTCCAGCCTGAACCACTGAAGACCCGCCGTGTAGGTGAGTGATGCACGTTACATCTGTGGAGGCTCAAACGTCCTCCCGTCGGTGTGGTGTGGAAGTTAAGAGAGGGAGGTACCAGCTCAAAGGTCATCCTTATCACTTGACCAGGATTCAAAATTACGAGGTCCGTTTCCATTAGCCCCCGTGTTGTTTTATAGTGCGACGTTAATACACTCACTCGTTTGAAAATTCAGTGGTTTTATATTGATATGTAAAATAACTATAATATGGATCAGATATAATTATTAATTAACAAATTTTTTTTTTAGTAGAATGACTGAATAATCGAGGGATAGATTTATTATTTTATTTCTTCCGGATACGCTTAACACCATTTGATTTGTAGATGATTCTTTTGATATAACATAAAACCTTTACACCAAACGTTTTCATAAAAAAAATTGTGGCATCGACTGTTCAATTCATGGTACAAATTTAGAAATGGTTTCCTTTATATCAAATAATTATTCATTATTGGAGTAGTTACTCTATGCGTTTCAATTTATAAATAATAGTGTTTTCTTTTTACTGTTATTTGTTTTCTGGAGGTATGGGGTTCTTTAAAAGAAGAGTCGTCGTGTTGTTTCAAAGTTTGATGTGAATAATCTTTCTTTAAAAATGATATATAGAAATAATTATTGTCGAGTAAAACCTAGTGAATATGTATGGACCGAACTCACTTCGTTGAAAATGCATTTATTAAAAAAGAAAAACTTACAATCTTTTGAGCATTAATTTTACGAATTTATTTCTGATATATTTTCATCTAAAACTTTGATGAAATATAATTTTTTTGTTAAAATACAAAACTTTTGCTATTCATTAATATTATATATATATATGCTATTTAAAATATAAATATTCTTAATCACTTTATGAGTTAAATATTATCCAAAGATATAATTTATTGTAAAAATATATTAAATAAATTAATAACAAAATTAATTTTCGCAAATCATACGAAGTTCTTATAAGTTCATTAATGAGCCATGTAATTAATTGAGATAATAAGAAAGTGGAAGTTTAGAAATTGTTTAATAGACTTTATACTTAAATAGCTGTTCGCGATTAGATACTTTTACGGGTGCCATTGACTGATAACTCGAACGATGAAGAAAAATACAAATGAGTAGTTCACTGATGGCCTATCCAATCGTCTTCTTTGGGAAATAAAGATATCAATGAACTGAAAAAGGGACACTAAACAGTTCTAGACTGATAAAGACATTTATCTTCACTCTCTTCCTTTTTCCAAACACATTCGTCTTCTTTCTTTATACTGCGTAACAGACAAGTAATCGACTTTTTCTATTATCTCTTCAAAGCTGATAGGGAAACAAAGTAATCTTTATTCAATAAATAATCTACCTTTACCATTTTACTTTTTTCTCTCACTCTTCTTTTTCTTTTATTTTTTGAAAAACATTCGCTAGTTTTAAGATATTTTCATTTGCGTTTCTTTGTTATTGTCATTAGCAGTAATTGATGTATTAATTTGTAGCAGTAGTATTAATTATTATTTCTATTATTTATTATTAAATTGCAACTAACTTTCCATTAACTTCTGGCAAATTCGCTGATTTTATTTTTGTCTTAGATTATAAATTTATTCATAATTTCCAGAATCCTTTGTCGAAAGCCGTATTTATTTGGATGTTAGAAAAAGGCCACTCAAATGAAGATTACTTAATTAAAAATTTTAACTTTGTCAAATATAATTATCTGTTCTTGATGTTTGAGTTTAAAATGTGATTAATTTTTAGTCAGACTATAAATTAAGGAGATTATAGATTTTTAGAATACGTAGTTTTATTTTTAAATGTTTAAACATTTTATTTGTAACGAATTTTAAAGTAATATTATAAATGAGTGTATATGTATCAATATATCGAGCGTTTGGTGATGCCTTAAATTATATTGACATTGACATCGAATTTAATGAAAATAACATAGGACAAATGTATCTTAAAAAATTGAATTTTTGTAGTGTAAATGTGTGATTTTTGGAACATGTAAATTAATTTTAAATTTTATGCTTTTATTTTTACTTCAAAAAATAAAAAGTAATAAAAATATGACTTGTGTCCTTCACATATTCATGTTTAGTTGAAAAATTGTCTGCATTTTTTTCAAAGTCCCAAAAGAATTATTTAATTAATTGAAATTAATCGTTCAATTAATTGAAAACCTTTTTTCCGTGAATATTCACATGAATAGTTTAATATTAGATACAGTTTTCCAATAACGTTTCGAGCAGAAATTTATCAATTTATGCTGAAAGGAAGTCAGTAAAAGTTGCAGTTAATAATTTAAAAATTAGAACACTTTTTTTAATTTTTAGAACACCTTCTCATTTATAATATAATTTAATTATTTAGCTTCATACATTGTTTTAGTTCCGCTTCTGTTATTTTAGTTTTAGCGAAATGTAGTGGAAAAGCAATTAATTTTTCGAAGCAGGAGCCTTACTTTTCAAACTGTCTTACGAATAAGCACACAGGAGGAACTTTTTTTTAATTCTTCTCTAATGAAAATATATAACACGAAACTTTCTTGCAAAAGTAGTAGAATAAAAAAAAAATTATCGCCTATCGCTGCGAAATTCGTTAACGGATTTTGGCACAACAAAGCGCTTTAAAACTAATTCGCCTAAAAAATATTCTTAGTAAAAAAAAATCGATATCAACCAAGTAAGGAAAAAAAAGTATTCTTAAATATTTTAAAGTGCGTTATTATTTTTACCCATCATACATTAATAACAGTAGAGATTTTTTTCCCTCTTTTATCTTTTTCTTTAGAGCGATATCAGATATTTTATTTCGCCAAAAAGTGGCTAAATTGTTTACGACGTGCGCACTCACGGCCGGAAGAAAAAGGGAGATGTGGAAGGAAAAAAACTTCTGCCGATAACAGTTTTTCTTTAATGCTCTTATAATTCAATTTCTGAGTTGAAGTTTTACAAATTGCTGGAAGGTGCTTCTTGAATTTCATCGTCGTCCCGAGACCTTCCATTTTTCACAAACAACACCGATTTGTGTTCGCCTCTAAAATCCTTTCTTGTACATCGCTACATTGATTTGCTGGTACACCTACGCCGTACTGGGATTTCCCCACCCACACTCTCTTCTCATGAGGAGCTAGAGATTCAAAATAAAAAAGAATTATTCCCTTTGGGTTAATTTCGAACTTCATTTCATGTACGTATCAAAATTATATATACAAATTGAAAAAAAAATTAAAATATACGTAGTATTATACATGATTTTGTTCTGAAGAAGGTTTCCGCTAATATCAATCGAATAAATCTCTTAAAATAAACAGATTATTGTGTAAACATTCGAGAATTAAAGATTATCGAGGCCACTCTGGCTGAGTGATTATGGTGGTAAACTAAAAGTTGGTGTAACATAGAGGGACGTTTGCTACACCTCTTTTTCTTCTCCGATACCTAGAGGCGAATATATTCACCATATGGCATTTTCTTCTGTAAAAGGGACACACCTGTTTTGACGGCTGTCCATTCTTTCGTTCCCTCTCACATGTGTCCACGATACACTTCAATGGAAAGGAGTGTCGGCTCTTGTGAGGAAGAAATACCAAGGAATGTAATCTCTCTGTCGAAGTGACAGGTCGATTTTTAAACCCTTCATATGGTTTACGAGGTGCAGAGACATAAAGGATCTCAGTCCAGACAGACTTTTGTCCCTGAATGACCAATGGCGGTTGGAATGAAGACAGAGGGTGCCGAGTGCAGACCCGTGTTCCTTCCATTCAGAAATTTAGGGACTTGAGAGAGTCCCGCCCAGAAGGTGAAGAGGGACATCTGCGAGACCAAAGATTTAAAAAAATCCGAAAGGTTGCTAGGCAGTGAGAAGATAGTGACAATAACTGGACTTGAATTTTCTCCAGCAAACAGCTGCGGGGCAGCGAAAGATTGATACCGGCGTTCTGGGAAAATAGGAATCTCATCTAAAGTTGAGAACGTCCTACTAGAAACTCCATTTTGGACTGATCGTGAACATTACGATACGCAAAAGAACACCCACCCCCGAAACAGGTGTGTGTTGATACAAGTAGCTTATAGCTAAAGGTGTCAATTTCTACTAAAATGTGTACACATAAAATAATATTTTACCACAACTATGTAATCCCTCTCGCTACCCAGGAATTCAGTAAACTTGGGGGGTTACGACATTATACTGGTCTAATTTTCTGTCAAATCGTTAGTTCGAGTACTGATGCCACTATAAATAGAAGAAAGTTATGACGAGATGTTAAAACCGTGTCGAGAGGCACGAAGTTTTCACTTTCGAGTGGTATGATGGCTGGTGATCATGATCACAAACTCGTGGCTGGTGTCGTCAAGTTGCAGGTTCGAGATCGGATACCATTGAAGATTCACCACTGAAATTTTTCACGTTAATTGTGTCGTGGCCAGAGTGTGGTACCTGCTCAAAGTAGTCTTGTCACTTGAACACGATTTAAAATTACGAGGTCAGTCGCCAGAGGCTTTTGTGTTGCTTTGTGGCTTTAGTAAACACTCTTTTACTTGACGTTGTGTAAAAATTTAGAGTGTGAGGTGTTGTCCTTAATCGTGATCCAAAATCAAGAGCTCTTCGTGTTGATTTCTAGTGCAACATAAATAAAACAATCAATCGAATAAGGATATCAAGAGAGTGATTAATTATTAACGTCGCACTATTCAACTACTCAGGGGCTTTTGGTGACGAACCTCATAATTTTGAACCATGGTCAAATGACGAGGATGACACCTGACCTGGTACTCCCCTGTCCTAACTTCCACACCAACGGGAGGATGTTTGAGCTTCGACAGAAAAACGTGCATCGGCCCCCTACACAGCGGGTCATTTGCGGTATTAGGTTCGCACTCATGAGACGCCTGCCACGAGTCCGTTACTTTGACCAATAGGCTACCGCGGCCAAATAAGGATATCGAGAAAACTGCTGTTATAATTCCTTAATCCTTTAATTCCATTGGTATTTAAACGACTATATATCCGTTATATTTTCCTATTTCAATAATTCAGTCCATCTTTTAGGCATTTTGGTTTATTGGACGACGCACATAGAAGACATGCATACAGGACAAAGAACATTACATATAATTCTGCCTCTACAAGCTAAACAAAGTTTCTCTCTCAGTTTACTTGCAGCGCCATCTATTCATTTAACATTTAATTTACAACAACTGCCGTAGGTAGTGAAAAGGAACAGGAATGTTGTGTTTTCAATAAATTAAAATTGAATCACATTAAAAATACTACACGTAAAGAACAATACATGCCAAAATAATGAAATTAATTACGTTTCTTATCAGAGTATTACAATTGAAAAGACTGCGAAGTACAGATCAAGTATTATAACTTTCATCTTGCAGAAGCCTTAAATCCGGAGTATATCTAAAATGGCCTTTTTATTTCATTTGGTTTCGAGTCAATATCAGGTTCAGTTAGCTTACTTTTTGCATGTTACATGCTCAATGCGAATCTGGCATGCAAAGTATTTACGAAAAGTAACATCGCTAGCTATTCGAGATCATACTTTATCGTATCGTATCGTATTGTATATTAGTTTGAAAGGGAACGAAATTTTATTCAAAAATGCTCTGCATCAAAGAACGATTAATCTAGAATATAGTCTAATGGTAATTTAATGCAAGCGTATTACGTTGAGGACATAATTTTTTTCCATTTAGGGGCAAGTATGATTTTAATGTGATTTTTATATATTTTACCATTAATAATTCTTCGCTACTTACGCAGTCTCAATTTGCATCTCTCAAGCAAACTTTTTCCAAAATGCAATTAAATATATCATATGTATAATATATCATCAAACATCTAATTTTCTTATTTATCATGAAACTAATAAGTTTATACAGCTTTTTTTTTCCTTTAAATTAATGCACTAGAAATGTACTTACTACGCCTATTCATAAATGCATAAAAAAAACTCGCATTTTTTTTCTTTCCTTTTCATCCAACTTCCTTTCTACAACTTCAAAAGTTAAAATCCCAAATTTTCTCATATCTATATGAATAACATCATTCATTCCGACCGAAAAGAGTTCTTAGTCGCGTGTAATGACCACTCTCAAGATCGTGTTCCTATTACTTAATTACCTCTCCACATCAGCCTGCCTGCACTTATGATAATATTTAGATGCTCCTTTTCTCTAATTGCAGAAAGACACCGGCGGAAAAAACATCCTGAGCAAAAACTGGGCCTCCTTCCTGAAGGCTCGTCTCAACTGTTCCATTCCCGGAGAATTTCCATTTTACTTCAATGAAATCCGTAAGTATTTTTCATGAATATTAAATCCTTTTTTTTACCTTGTCTGAAGTCATCGCTCTCTGTCTGCATAATTAAGGACTGCCTTTGGCCTTAATTAAGAGGCGCTGGAAGAGGACCCTGTGTGTGGAGTGTGTTTTTTTCCCTCGTCATAATTAAGGCGTCGGGAAATTAAGCGCCCCAAATTTTATTTCGCTAACCAGACAGACATTCTAACTAGCATAACCTCTTTTTGTTCGTTAAGCAAAAACAGAAGCGTTTCGGAAATGCGTGGTTTTTAGTTTCATGTTTAGATAAATACGGATTCCCTTTTTTTTTATTTCCTCTTTTTGATCTTAACTACTCTCTCTTGCCCAACTACAAGTTCGTTAGCGCAGTGAATAGTTCATATAATGCTCTGTAAATAAATGGCTAAGACTTTTTGAAAAACCGATGTTAAAGTAAAGGAGCTGTATATAATAAATTGGTCCCTCTCTTTTTTTTTTGTCTCGATGCCTATTATTGAAAATAAGGTGATTTTATAAATCTTGTGTGCCTATTGAAATTTTAACTAGCTCACAAATAAACGTCAAACCATGCATTTGAATTTCTTAAAAGAAAATTAATCTTGTTTATGGGGTAAGTATGGATTCAAAGAGAAAAATGGCGAAGTTTTTCAAGTATAATATTCTTGACTTTCCTTTATATCTGATTTTATTTATTTTTGCTTCTTTCAAGTCATTTAAAATGGTGCAAATTGTTGAGTTGTTTTTATATTTTATTTTTTGTGTGAGTGTGAGTATTTTTATGTGTATTTTAAGTTTATTTTTTTATTCAATAAAATAACGAATTGTTAGAAGAATTTAAAAATTGTTATTAGATGTTTTGAGTTGATTGTTGTAAAAAAAAAAAAATGCACAGAATTATAGTAGTTTTCAACCGTCGTTTCTTTTGAAAAGTAATTAATTTCACACTTCTAAAATGGCTAGTTGAAATGTTTTCTTTAGTACAATATCTCATGAATACATTTTCCATCAACTTACTGTCGCGGTATCTCCTCCTCATGTTGATTGAGGTAAAGGTTCCGCTTATTATTAGGATTCACGGAAGGGGGAATCCGAATGCAACATAGGGTGGAGAAACCATTGAATAAAAACTCAAAATAAGAACCTACTAAAAATTGCAATAAAATTTACTTTTATTAAATCTAAAATAAAAAATGACTACGTGATATGCAGATAAAGTAAGCTAAAGGATAAAAATAAATTTAATACTTACCTGAACGAGATGCAACCTCTCGGCCTTTGCAATTAAAAAAAATCGTCGTAGTTTTAAATTGTAAAATTGATGCAATATGTCTGTAGCATGAATCAATGTGGCAGTATTGTACACAGCCTTTTACCTCATCTCATTTATCTCGCTGACAATTTATATATTATTCGGTAGTAACATTCACTTTTAAGGAGGCGTTGTTCTAGCTTAAAATGCCAATTTGGCCGGATGGTAGAAAGCCAGAATTAGAGAAGAGAGACCTCATGGACAACCCATTGTTATATTACTATCTTGGGCCTAATAATTCTTTGTAGCCCTAAATGAAACGTTACAAAGAATTGTTCAATATCAAACAATAAAGTAGAATGGAAATTTGACTGAATTTTCAGGAGACTAAATTAATCATTTCCGTAACACAAAACAAATTTACTTTGAAAATATTATCATTAATTATAAAGTAAGAAAACTTTTAATAAAGCATTTTTAATATTTTTAGCATTTCATTTATGTGCATTACTAAAATTAAGAACAATTTCCAATGGTTTCATACATTTAAATGATGGGAAGATGTATTGGACTGGTTTTAATCCTTATCAACAATTTCCAATTCTGTACGGCATTATAATTATTTGCAGCGAAGAATATGATTTAACGCTTCTCTGGCTCTATCACATTCCGTTAATTGTTTTTTCGAAATGAAATTTCATTAACATCGAAATTATATCGGATTTCATTTCGTTTGTAATTTCCGGCTGAGGGGGGAAAGGAGATGCAAAAAGTTTGAAGTGTTCCATCCACTGCAAACTAAATTTCAATTGTGAATATTTTTTTTTCTATTTTTTCCCGTACTTTTTAGTCGTTTTCGTTTACGTTGATTCAATTGCATCAAAATCAGACACAAGAAAAGTAGGAGAAAGGGGAGGGATATATGTAAAAAAATGACTTTTTCAAAAATAATATTTCAAAGCATTTCAATTAAATCCGTTAATGGTACATTTCTTTTGTTCCCGTAAAAATAATTACTCAATTTGGGATCACCGCGTGTGCACAACGAACGAATGAAAGAAATGGAAGGGAAAAAAAGGAACAGGGAGAAAAAAAACAGGATTGTTGCTTCGTATCGTACCGCATTGTTGCTCTAGAATTTTACTCGGGAACTAAACAACAGTAAATGAGAATGAAGAGGAACAAAAGGAAGAATAATAATAATAAAAAAAATGATGATAATTCTATGAGCGAAAAATATTATCTCTTGTTTGAAAGTATTCTTTTCTGAACAAATAAAAAGCTTTCTCCAACTCTATTCCGCGTTTCATAGTTGGCTGCTCAATTCATTATCATTTCTTTCATAGCCGGACTCTTCCACCCCCTTCCCATTCCGTAGATTCCCCCTCCCCCCTCAATCCATTATTCATATCATTAAAACGTTTGATTCAATTTCGAGTTTTTTCTCCTCAAAACAGAAAAGGGAAGATGAGAGCGAAAGAGAAGGGAAAAAAGAAGCTGCAAAAGCCCTGGTTTGCTTTTCCCAAGGCTTCATTAAATTACAGGTAGAGCGAGTCTTAATCCCGGACTCTGTTTATTGGTGGAGAAGAGGTTTTTCTCTTAGCAAAAGCATAGTCTCGTTGAGTTTAAAAGGAAAGTTTATCCGTCTAAAGGGGACGGGCCCCCTTTTTTCACCCTCGTTATATGAGCGAGCATTAATTGGGCATTATTTTCTTTTTGTTCTGGAAAAAAATGCTTTCTGAGCAATAATTCAATTTGTTTCATTTGTTATTAACATTGTTTCGTACATTCGTATGTTTGTAAACGTGGGATCTGAGCACATCTCCATTTATAAAAGATAAAACTTAGTTTATTGCATTTGCTAAGATTTTTGGATATTCTGAAAAAGTATGAATTCCTTTTCCTGCTTTTTTCCCCAGGTATTATTAGGTCTCATATAACTATAAAAAAAAGAATTTTTTTTTCAACCATAAATACTACTACGCACATTCTATCAATGAACGACTTGCATTTTATCTGGTGTCCCCCCTCCTCAATTCCGGGATATGTTCTTAGATTACGAATATGTTATCGGTTCTATTGCGGGCAAATATCGGAAGAATATTATTTTTGCTGAAAACTATGTAAAAATTTAATTAATTTCAGATAATAAGGTAATTATTTAATCAATAATCATCATATGAGTTCATTTTTCTAGTATGGTTTAAATTCAATGATTTTGGAAAGAATTTAATCAATTTCTGGAGGAAAGTTTAAATCAGTTATTACCAAACTCAGAAGCGCCTTCTGTTGTTTCTGCCGATTCGTTGATTCGAATCCTGATAAGTACATTTTTTTCTAGTACGATTTAAATGTGATGACTTCGGAAAGAATTCCATCAATTACTAATGAAAGTTAAAGTCAATTATTTTCAAACTGAGAGGCACCTTCTGAGAGAGAGACCGGTGTGTTCCTGTAGGGTCGTGGGTTAGAGCCCTGGTGCCACAAAACACGTATCATGTAGTGGAGCCAATACGCAGTAAATCTGTCGAGGGCTTTTAGATGAAAATTCAAAAAACAGCAAAGATTTTTATTTTTGTACCTCACATTTTTATCTCAAATATCTGGTTTCTCAGTGGTGGCCATGGTAGCCTAATAGTCAGGGTCACGAACTCGTGGCAGAAGTCTAATCGCGGGTTCGAGTCTTGATGCCACAAAAGACTCGCCGTATAGAAGAGCTGATGCATGTTAAATCTGTCATGTCGTAAAGCCTTCACTTGGCGTGTTGTGGTTTTTAGGATGGCGGGATACCGGCTCAAGTGTCCTCGTCACTTGATCGATGTTCGATTTTACAAGGTCAATCGCAAATAACTCTCATGTTTCCTTAAGTGCGAAGTTAATGAACACATATTCACTCACTGGTAGCACAGTGGCTTGTTGTGGAAGTTAGGAGTGTCAGATCCCGAATCTCCTCGCTCAACCATTGTTGATAATTATGCTGCATGTTGCAACTTTCCTGCGTGTAGCTATAAAATGGTAGCAATCAATACCAATCAACTTAATCTTCATGAACAAAATAGAAAGAAAACTATTTCGTATATTATTTTCAGAAAAGAAAAAGAAGATGGTATATAAATTCAAGATAATAAGAAATCGAAAACTTAACTTCACATTTAAAAACGGTTTTCAAGAGGCTAGTTTTTCTGTTTCTGGAACATAAGAGTACATTAATATACATCTGCATGAAATCTCTTTTGTTTTTGAGCGTCGGAAGCTAGCTATTTTCCAATCTTAAACTTGTATCCTCTCTACGAATAGAGTTGATTATAATCCATTCCCTTCCGGCCTAGTGGCTGGAATAGGCGCATCATTTCCCCCTTTTGGTTCCTGTCCAAATCGCAAAAAAAGGTCAAAATAACAACAAAAATACGAGTACGCAAAAAAAAGGGGGGGGGGGACTCTACTACGATGTGAGGGACAGAGCCATCTAGCGGAAGCAATCGAAAGTACAGTCGCTTTGTTTAATGATGCACGCTGCGCGGTCCCCAAAGGATTGATAGAGAACGAAAAAGATGTTCCAGAGAGAACTTGTGCTCACGATCAAAATATTGATAGTCGCATTTGGAAAGGTTGAAGGAGAAAAGAAGATTTGGAACGAGAGAGAAATGGATTAAAAATCTTTTAAATGCGTGGATTGTTGGGGGTCCATTTTACGCATGGGGGAGTTTTTATTGGAATATTCGGAATTTAAGTGGATGCCGTTTGCTTGAGGAATGCAGAAAGTGGAAAAAAAAGAGAGGGAGGGTTGTTTGTGTGGAAATGTATTTATTGCTCTCGGATGAAAGACAATGTTAGATGAAATGATGCTATTTTTAAATCTTTTTTTGGAACAATTGAATTGATTTGTATTGGTTTGCATAATGAACCTCGTTTTCAAAGTCCATCGAGTCTTATCGCAACAAAAGTAAAACAATTTTGAATACACGACGTAAAAAAAGAATATTTTATTTAACTGTGAAACTATCCTCATTCTTATATATCCTTTACCTCATCTTCTTGTTCCTTCTTAGCAAGGATCTAGAACACTGAGCTCATTTCTTTCTCATACTTTACACGTAGAAATTTTAATTCTTTTTTTAAAGGGCATACGAAATATATTTGGAATAAAATGACTTATTTATTGATGAAATTTATCAATGAAAAATTTATTGATTTTGTTTTTGTAAATTACGTGTCTAGATTGTAAGCGCTAATTCGTTCAAAAGAGAGGGGGGGGGGATTAATGTCTTCGAAAAACGATTAAAAACTTATCTATTTTTAAAACATTGTTATAAAGAACGATGCTCTTAAACTATCAACATAACTAGCCTTAGGAACGCGGTAGCCTACTGATTATGCTCACGAACTCGTAGCCGGCGTGTCATGAGTTCGAGCCCCAGTACCACTAAATACCCGGCATGTAGAAGGGCTTATTCACGTTAAATCTCCCGTTAAATCGAAGAGATGTCGTTCCCGTCACTTCGCTATGGTACAAAATTACGAGGTCCGTCGCCAATAGTGTTGCTGTATAGTGTAATAAACTCTCGCTCACTCATAATTAGCCTTATTTTTGCATGGTTATTAAAAAAGGATTGCTTATCTCAGTTATGTTTTAATTAAAATTGTTCTTATTAAATTTATTATAATATGTTTTATTTTCTCTTCCAGAGGATATTTACAAGCATCCAGAGGACGATCAAAAGTTCTACGCAGTTTTCACAACGTCCATGTAAGACACTTTTATATTACAAGCACTGATTGTATTCTCTGATTTAGATACACTTTTATAACTTTCATTTGTCTTATTAAGAATGTTTTTATCGTTATATTTCATTTTCTGTTAAATGTTCTATACACTCTTCTAATTGACTTTCGGTTATATTAGTTCGTAGAACATCATGAAACAGCAATATAAAGAAAATGGCGGGATGTGTGACAGCTTCGGTGTCGTACTTGTCACTTGACCGTGGTTCAAAATTACGAGGTCTGTAACCAATAGCCCTCGTACAACTTCATAGTGTGTCGTAAATTAAAATCAAAATCAATCCGTACCTTCAGCGACGTATCCATTGCTGCAACATAACATATAACATTGTACGCAGCCAGGAGTCCATTTACATTTCTATTTATATTTCCATGTCACTGAAAAGGAACTTCATGAAAAATTGGAACAAACCGGCACTGCAAAGCACTATCAACAAACTAAAGTGTTATGCTGCCAATTTACCACAATTACCAACTTTTACTTTCAAATGTCGCTAGATACATCGGCAAAAGTAGATGAATAGTCGCTAAACTCGGAAAGAATTTTGCTAAAAATAGTAACTAAAATTTAAAAATAGAATAAGCCATATTCCATAATACGTTTTGTTACCTTCATAAAAATATAAATAATGCCCCTATTTTTCTGTGGGCCATCGAATTTTTCACGGACCTCCGGTTGGAGATCGCTGGTTGAGAAGGAATATGTAATTTGGAGACAACTTTTGATGGTGGAAAGGTCCCCGTTTTCGGATTTTAACTGCGTCAAAGGTTTTGTAATCGAGGGAGATTTAGAGCTTCAAACTGTTGACGTGATTAAAGGATGAAATTTTCATGTGGTGTGCCGTGAAAGTTGAGAAGGTGCATCTGAAAAATGTTGTTTCCATACAGTGCTGGTTTATCCATTGGGCGCTTGTGGCGGGCGCCCAGGGGCCCAGAGAAGCTGGACTTTACCAAATTTTCTGGTTATAAATTTCGATCCTTCAGTGCGAAGAGGGTCTGTAGATCTTCAGCGCCCTGGACCCGAAATGAGCTCAAATTGGCACTGTTTCCATAAGCTGGCTTTGCTAAACATTATGAGATCGAATACCAATAATCATATGTAATTGTATAGTTAATGTTAATTACCGTAAAATGCGACGTATAACGCGCACTTTTAACTCAAAAAATAAGATCGAAACTTAAGGGTTTCGCGTTATACGCCGGGTATAAAAACGATAGCTTTAAAAATAACAAATGATAAGCATAGAAAAAATATTAAACTACTACATATATCGAAATACTGTTTATTCCTTGCTAACTTAAACGGTTATAGTTATTGAAGAATATTATTTTTTCCTAAAGCTTGGAATAATACCTCTAATAAATGACTTCAAAACACAACAGCAATAATATATACTACAGATTTCTTCTTAAAAAACTGGGTGCGCGTTATACGGCGAATATACCTAAAAATTAAAAAGTTCAGATTGAAACTATAGATGCGCGTTATACGCCAAATTTTACGGTAAATCAATTTTAAAAATGTATTGTAGTTGAGGAAGCAAGACTTTGTTAAAAATGACACTCAGTTTGTAGTCGTAGACGTAAAAATTACGTCGCTGAACATATTAATAATTATGTACTGGTGCGTATTCTTGTTAACAGTGAACTGTGCAGCAATGGTTTTTGATGGTCCCGATCGAGGTCCTGCAGCCCATAAAAGTGATTCATTCCCCCCTACGTCTGCGAATACAGACGAAAGTCAAGGTTTTCGTTCTTTTTCGATTATAACTCGTTGTTTCTTATCTCCTAACGGAACTCCTCACGTGCCCAAGGGTTCATAAAAAGAGACGCAGACGGTGATCGTAAAGGCCCGAGCTCTATGCATTATTTGGTAGCCCTGTCTGAAAACTGCGTAACGTGGAACCGTGTTTCGGGTTGTGAACACGTTGTAAACACGTGTGGAATGAGTAATGAAGATTATTATGACGTAGTATTTTTACTTTGTATCGTTTTTACTCATTTAAATCAGTGATTTCGTGCTTGAGTTATGCATGCAGAGAAATAAATGACTGTATTGGGAACCAAAGTTTATGGGCTTAACCCAATTCTTCGCTGCATAATTCCTTTTATTAGAAAAGTAATAAATTTTGTTCACAGTAGATGAAGGATTGCTCAAATAATTAGATTTGGTAATTTTTCCCTTTCGTTTTTCATTTGGTCGTTACTTTTTGCATGTGTTTTGCGAAAAAAATGTCAACAGAAAATAACCAAATGAACTATTTTTCTTTTTGCGGTTACAAACTTTTATAGGCTTAATTTTTCTGGTTCATTATTTTTTTCCTAATATAACCAAATATTCATGTTTTGTTTCCCTCCAACTATACTCTAAATTGTGTATTAATTCCAATTTAAAGAAAGTAATATTACTTTTGTATTTGAACCAAATTCATTTGTACCGATCGAAATTCAATTAACCTAATATATGGGATATTTAAACCACACATGCATATGCATTTCTTCTTACATACTATGTTTATTTATCAAATAATTAATATGCTATCTCAATTCTTTGTAATTACACTTAAAATTCGATGATGAAAAAAAAACATTTGAAAACATTTCCTTTACAAATTTGTCAAACCGTATTAATTTTGATTTATTAAAACAAATTTTAGTTTTAAATGTTGTAAATGAAATTTAAATAATTAGTTTGAACGTATCCCTTTGAATTTATGTAATACTCTGCATCTATTCTCAAATAACGCTTGGTTGACGAAAACTTCCTCGCTGACTTCTGTGTCCTAGAGCCTCAGCTTGAATCCCATAGAGGGCATGGAAGTTTATAACTGTATAGTGCTGTGCAACGTGGGGCACTCTAAATATATTCATCGAACCTAAGTCCTCTCGAGGGGTTGGTATAAGGGAGAATGAGGTGGGAGACTCCTGCCCCCACCCCTGTTATCCCTCAAAATTGGGGTGGAAAGGAGCCAAAAAGTACTGTCATCTGCATGGTGCTTAAAGCTGAGGATAACAGCGAAAGGCGGGAAAATTAGCCCCTTGCCACGGTGGATTTCATGATTCTCGATCTATAGACGTCTTAAGACTTCTTGAAACCCCACTTACAACCCTTAAAAATAGACAGTACATAGCATGCGTTGTCAAATACTCGAACAAACAATAATCCGAAACAAATAAATGTGCATTACTTACAATCGCACAAACCGGCTCGACCGACTGCCGCCTTTTTTTGCATATAGTGGTAGGGGCCTATGCCTATACATGAACGATGGTCATCACACATAGCCAGTTGACATATCGTTCGAAATTCCCAGTTTTTCGAGAATCAACCGGAAATAAAATTTGGCCGTTGAAATTATTCGAATCATTATCTTATTAATGCTGAGTCGAGGATGAGACAAGGTCCCCTTTGACCGAGGTCCTGGGCTCTGGCTCTGTTGACCCATGCCTTAAAACATCCATGTCTCGATCTGACACCACCACTAGCAACAACGAAACTTACAACAACAAATTAAAATTTCGAATTTTTTGAAAACTTTTTCTTCACAAACTTGTCGAAGTGTATTAATTTTAATTTAGTAAAATAAATTTCAATTTTACATATTGTAAATATAAGTTAAATAATTAATTTGAGCATAACCTTTGAATTTATTTCATACTCTGCGTCTTTTCTTAACTAACACTCTATGACGGAACCATTCACGGTGTTTTAGAGAATTGCTGTCCGTAACGTGCAGACCTGTATATTTATTCTCCAAAAAAAAAAAAAATTTAATGTAAGTTAGCATAATTCTCTCTTAATTTGAATATGGAATTCGAAAAAAATCCATTATTATATATTTGGCTTAAAAAAACATCTTGACCAACGTTTGCAATGTTCAGAAGCAACGAAGAAAACATTCCTCTCTACTCCTCGGAGATCAAAATGGTGTGAGAAATACTCTGACCTCGGAATAAGATTGGATGACAGTCCTGCCCTCTAGCGGCGGAGTATGAAATCAATCAATATCTTCCATAACAACACACCAGTGTCTCTGAGTCGCTTAATGAGCAGAACTTTCGGATCTGGTACCTCCGCGCACCAATTAATTTGTTGATGTTTCGGGGACCACCCCCTTCCCCCAACATGACGAAAAGTATGATTTTTAATTAAAAGTGAAAACTTGCACTCCCCTTAAATTATGGATTGCTAATTCGGACAGAGTTATAATTTATTGGCCTTTCGGCGACTCTCTTTCTGTGCGCGTATCCGAATACTAATTAATAAAGGGCGCGGAAGGAGAAGACTCTATTGGAAATGACGGTGGCGCGGGTTTTAATATTAAATAGCAAATATTTTGACTTTGTGTCGTTTCTCTCAAGTCAAATAAACGCCGGAGTGCCTTTGTTCTTTTCTCGCTGCCTTTAAAACTGTCTTGTTCGGTTTCGGAGTGAGTGAAGGGTTGGACGACTTCTTGCTGGGGCGCGAAAAGTTTTACGTCGTCAGGAGTTTCGTGTGTTGCCACCATCGATTTTTGTTCCCCCTTCGGAGTTCACGGAGGAAGATGCGAACTTTTAGCTTGGGAGGGTGGTTATTTTATTCAAAAGCCCTGTTTCGGTCGGCAGTGGGTTTTTTTCCCTCACTCTGAAAAGTTGTTTGAATTATAGCCCCCTTTTCCACAAATGTCGGTGTGTGTGGATGGTAGGAGTTCGAATGATAGATCATCAATCATTGGCATGATTTTGTAGCTTGGGAAGTTGTTTTCAATGAATGGAAAATAAGTTTTCGCGCCAACTTGTGATAAAAGTGATTTGCCAAACTATTTTTGTTTTATATTTTGGTTTCATGTGTCTTGTTAGTGTAAAAATATGTATTGTTTCTATGTCCAGCTCAAATTAACTTCAAATCGAATTAAATTTGGGTTATTGGTCTCTAAAATAGCATATAAATACTGTTTCTACTAACACTTTTATAAATAATTCCTTTGTGATTGAAAATAATTTTACTGTAGTTCATCGTCATTATATATCAGATTTAAATTTCTACGAATTCTTTCAAAATTCAGTGCTAGCTTTGATGAAACATTTTCGACTTTAAAAGTCATACGTTTGTTGGTAAGTTGAATATTGGGGGAAAGGGGTTGTTTCATCTGAAAGGCAAGTGGTAAAAGACGTATTACAAGTGTATGAATAAGAGTATTAAGTTTAAATTAATATGAAGTATAAGAAATAAAAATATAAATTAAAACCAAACACATAAAAGCCATTTACATTGATAAGAGTATGCACTGAAAAAGAGTAAAAAGTTCGCAATGCAAAATATTAACTTTCAATTCCAAAAAGGACCAATATCATATCCATTCCAATAGAAAATATGCATTTAATTTTTTATTTTTATTTTTATTAATTTAAAAAAAAAATTTAAGCTATTTTTTTAATCAATATTCTAAAATATAAATAATATTTATAGTCACAATATTAATTTCAAATGGGCAACCAAGTTATCTTTAATCAGATATAACAAAGAAAATATAATTGTGATGAAAAACCAGATCAACTTGATGGAAAATACTCTAAATTGGAAAAAAAAAGTATATGATGTGACTAAGTCACCCAATGGCTAAATCATTATTTTATCTTCAAAGTTTTAATGTGGCAGTGGTAGCTTAGGCGTCACGAGTTCGAGCCTTAGAGCCCCTGAAGACCCGTAATGTAGAGTAGCTGATACACGTTAAATCTGTCGTGTTTCAAAGTTCTCCCGTTTGCTTGGTGTTGTAGTTTGGGGAGAGGTGTGCCAGATCATATTCCGATCTTATCACTAGACTGTAGTTAAAAATTGTGTGGTCCTTCACAAAAAGCCCTTGTGTTTCTTTACAATGCGACGTTGATCGAAATCATGAATCCTCAAAGTCTCGATAAAACATAATATATGAATATATAGAAAAATTTTTAATAAATTTACTTGCAATTTAAGAAAATTAAGACTTATTTTTCGGAAAAAAATGTTTCTTTTATAAGAAAAACGATGAAGTTTTATTAAACTGATAGCATTTCACTTCAGTTTAATTAATTTTACCACAAATCTAAAGCTATGGGCATTTTACTCTCGTTTTGTTCACTGCAGTCTAATGAATACAGTAAGAAAAAGTTTAGTTCTATGCATGCATATACAATTATGAGGCGAACTTCATTGAAAAGAATAGAAACTAAGAAAATATTCTCCAAGTACAGAGAAAAGACCTCATCCATCTCACTTCCTAAAAGTAAAGGCATCTAATTAACTTTTCCTGTTCTCATTTGCTAACGGAAAAGTTGATCTATTTATGAATAAAAACATTTTTTTTTCCTACGCTTTTTTCTCCTCTGAGCATGCTTTTGCTTTTACAAAAATTATCGAAGATGTTTACACATCAGCCTGTAATGTCTACACTTGTAACTTCTCATAATAAAGGCACCTCTGTTTAATTGAAGCGGCGGTTTTTTTCAGCGTCGCATTTTTGTATCAAATGCAATTAAGATGGGCCCCACTTAATTACAGATCTTCATTAAAGGCGGAAAATGAATTGCGCCGTATTTACTTTTCGCCAAGAGTACATTTTTTTTTCTTTCTCCCAGATATATCTCTGAAAAAAATACCTTACTCGTTCCCGGCTTTAATTATAGTTTTTCTTTCTTCTTTTCTCCGTAGTTACGTATATTAAATGATCGACCGGTTCCTTCCAGGTAAGGCTACAGATACTTGGGAGACTCAAAAGAAAAAAAAATAGAAAATATACTCGTGAACACTATGCTTCATGAAGGGATCTGAACTTATTAGCTATTGCTCTCTCCCTTTTTTTTTTTTTTTTTACTTTTAATCAGTCTCTGGAAATAAGTAGTTAACAGTTATCATCTACGACACACAAAAATAGTCGTATGAAATAATGGCAAAAACTGTTCGTCAGATCTGTCACAATCCATAATCCTATGCATAGTACCATACGCAGAGCTCTCATATCTGGGAAGGGTTACTCTAAAAAACAAATAGATGAAAGCACTAAGGGGGTTGTTGCAGCGCTTGTGTTCTGCGACGCCGGGTTCTTTTATGGGCAGCGCTATTGAGTTCGCTGCTAAGGCCGTGGATTTCTCCTAATGTAAGCGGCGTTAAAACGAGCTAGAAATGCTAGAACGCAGGTGCTGGTAAGGCTGTTGGAATACAGAACCTTGTAGTAATGTCTCTGAGACTTTCCTAGCGATTCGAGAGTCTTTTTCAAGGTGGAATACGTCCCGCCCACGAAAGTGACACGCGATGTAGAGTCACTTCAGTTTGGACGTATTCGGGGAAACCATTCTACCCCCTTCGAGCGGTGTACATTGAAACCGGCGGCTGACCTGGGAACTGCGCCAGTCACCTTATTGTCGGCTATATCAAGGGAGGTCAGAAGTTGAACATCAGCGCCGGGATGTCCAGCCTGGGATACTTTCCCATGCGAAACTTCATGACCGTTGATATGTCACTCGTTCCCAACGGGAAATGGGTCTTTTGGTGAAGATTGCCACAGAGTAAGATTGTGAAGATTTCTCTGATAAAAATTAAAAATCTGTAAGCCAATGGAGGAGAAGGGTCAACTTCCAAACCCCACCCTTGTGTATACCACTGTTCAGTGGCATAACATACTCCCCCGCTTAGGGAGGGCAGGGACTCTAGGGAGGGCCAAAGCTTGACTGACGCAAAGTACTTATTTGGGCTTGGGGCCCAAAACCTGAGTTTACAAGGGGGCATAATATTCTCCGTTACGCCACTGCCACTGGCTTTTGCGTATTGGAAAAGTTGAACGACGAAAGTATTTATCTGTCAATTGATAGTTTAAGTTTGAAAAATAGAAATTTCATTACCAATAGCAAATAAATTCAAGATGTTAAATAGAGGTTATGAGTGAATGTTAGTCAGACGTTAAAGTTACTAAATCAAATTATTATATTCACGGAAAAATAATTATTATTTAAACAGTAGAATATTATAATTTACTTTCTTGAACTATACCTTAATTTACTTTCATTAAAAATCAAAACGCTTTAATTAATTTACTGATGAAATGAAAGAAAAATCACCTTTTATTTAAAACATAGATCTGTTTCTTAAAAGAAATTCAGTTACCAAAAAAAGTGTTTACATAAGCATAAATTAATGTTGTATATAATGTAGTAAAGCTATGGATACTAGTAAGACTTCGCAAGAGCTTATTTTCATTAATTTTGAACTCCATTATCTGCATAATTGTTTTTAGCTCCGTAGTTAATTCGTCTTACAGTGACCTGCAATTCACAATCATTATTTGATAATAATATAGTATGTTGCTGCGACATTATATCCGATTCATTGAATTTCTCATCACTGATAAGCAGGCCTCTTTCTAGGAACGGCCTTATGGGTTCTGCGGTATGTACCTTCAGCTTGGAGTCCATCCAGGAGGTGTTCAACGGCAAATTCAAAGAGCAGGTCACTTCCTCGTCCGCTTGGCTGCCCGTTCTCACCAGTAAAGTTCCGGAGCCCAGACCCGGATTGTGCGTCAATGATACTCAGACCCTACCAGACTCCGTTCTCAACTTCATCCGAGGGCATCCTCTCATGGATTCGGCCGTCGCGCACGACAATGGAAAGCCAGTTTTCTATAAGAGGGACATCCAGCTCTCCAGGCTGGTGGTAGATAGGTTGGAGGTGGATGGACTGCCCTTCACCGTCTTCTACGTCGCCACCAGTGAGTATAATTGTTCTTTGGTCTGTCCACCGTGCTTAGATTTTAAAGTATTAATTTGCAAGGGAGGTCATACTAAGTATTGATACTTAACATGTTAAACTGTTGACCAATTTCGTCAAATTAAAATACATCGCCAAATGTCGTGATAAGAAGCCTATAGTAGTGGAAAAGCGTTCCACTGTTATATTCGATCATAATAGTGTGGATGGCAGCATTTGGCGACATTTTCTAAATTGATGACGTTTTTGGATTTGATTAAATTGGTCGGCAGTATAATATGTAAGAACTGAATTATTTGTGCTAACATAAATATAGTTATTTGTTTTCCGTAATAAAAGCAGTGAAGGGAATGTTTATTCTTTAGTTCTCTTGAAAATAAAATTATTTTCTTAATGTATAATCCTACGGGGGCTTGAAAATAACATTTCTGGGCTTTTATTCTAAGTGCCTTACAGTAACCTATATCTAATGTTTCGTATGGTTTGTTTATTTTGTAAATTTAGCCTGATATAAATAATGTAGCCTTATCAAAAATCTGTTGTAAATCTTCTAAAGGAATACTTCCATTTCCACTAATGAATTTTTATTTATTTTATAATCATTAGTAATGAATTGTTGCCGGGCTCTTAACTATGAGCAATTGCAACCATAAATTCATATTTAATCCCTAACAGGACCATGATGTTGCTAAGGGTAAACATTAGTATATCATGGTTGATTTTAGTTTGTTTGGACGTAAAATAATCAAAAACCATTAGTGTAGGTTTTTGTATCAATATGTCAATTCATTTTAGATCAAATTTTCCTTTTATCAGGTATTATAGCTTCCACTTGTTTAAATATACTTTTTTAATGCACAAAGTTATACTTACCAAATAACATAAAACATTCGAGAAAACACAATAATATATTACATAACACAACAAACTGAAATAAGTAATAAGAATATAGCCCATAATTGTTTTATCATCGTTGTCAATCGATTTGTGACGGTTCTCCCCCAACCCCCCCAAACGTTCCGACTTGCGTAATTGCGTTTAGCATACGTTCTGTTTCGACATTCTGTGCAAAAAAAATATATATATATAGATAAGATTATTATTAAATACGACAATCATTATAAATATTTTCTTTATTCGTGAAAGAGTTAATTAAAGCTACGCCAAACCAAACTCCGTTAATTAAAAAGAATTACGTAAATTATTAATCTTAAAATAGACATGAATTCTCTACATTGCGTCTAATGGTGCTGCCTTGTCATTGTAAATGTACATATAAAAAGTAAATTTACTTGAATATATATTTTACTAATCTGAATATTTCTGTTTATGTGCAGATGACGGTATCATCTACAAATTGGTGGAATGGTACAATCGGGACGGCGAAGAACATTCCAATCTTGTAGACATTTTCGAAGCGACGACGCCCGAACCTATCAGGTCCATGGAGATATCCAGCAAGGTACCAAAACAAGAACAATTGTTTTCAACAACAAAAAAAATCTTTAAAAGTGATACTGTGGAATTTGAAAGAATGTATAAATAAATTGTGTGTGGAAATAACTTTTAAATGTAAAATATATGTCAATGAATATTATGAAAGTGGAAGTTTTTTCAATTTACAGAAGAAATATTAAATAGAATCATAAGTGGAATTCAATCGGCGCCAAAATCATAAGAATTTTCTTATTTTAAAAAATTACGTGTCACAGTGCCGCGGGCGTGTATACACGACCTGCTGAGCTGGTGGCTTTAGTGCTCTGGACGTGTATACTCATTCTTCCAAAGGAAGATTTTTTTTGTATTGTGCTGCTCTGTTTAAAACTAGTCCCACGGCTTTGGAATACAATAAAATGACATTGACAGTGCTTCTAAGGAATTTACTTATTTCGAAAAGATGTGAGGAAGGAATTTGAAAGGGTGTATTCCAGTAGCGATGAAATTCATAGCTAAGCATTTCTTGTTTTCTCGTTTGAGGGTTGTCTTTTCTGTTCTTCATTTGCTGTCATTTTCGCTTACCGTGTGTAATAGGAGCTTTTTAATTTTTTGTACGAAAGCACTGAATGTAATACTGGTTTATGTGTTCAACCAGTTTCAGGATATATCACAGAATAGATAAGTTGTATTTTATTTTTTATTCTATTGTTGACTCTAGAGATTAAATTTTTTTATTTTCATTTTATCCTTTTTCCCCCCTTTCTTTTTACAGTTAAATAATTTTTAGAAGTAAAAACACGCCTTCCTCCTAATAAACCGCGTAACAATGGAAAACGGGGGCGCTGAGGGAGGAATTTCGTAGCTTTTCCTCGGTAGTTAAGGGGTTGGGTTAAGAATTGTATAACAAATTGTAAAATAAATAATTTTACCAGAAAATTCCAGGTTATAAACGAATTTTATCATGGGAAATATTCACATTCATGAAATTTCAATATGACATGGCAAAAATTTTGTTCATCACAAGATTTCATATTACATTAACTGTGCATCTACTTAAAATCACATTCGTTAAAATTGTTCATATTTTATTGCAGCACATAAAGGCACAAAGCGAAAGTGTTCTAATGTATTTTTGTTTACTTTTAGCACAAGTCACTATATATCTCCTCGGACTCTTTCATCCGGCAGTTCGACGTGGTGATGTGCAAAGGTCGTTACGACAACTGTCTTCGCTGCATCCAGGATCCCTATTGTGGCTGGGATAAGGATCACAACGAATGCAAGCCATACGTCACCGGGTGAGCCCCATCTTCCCCTTTTTTTAAAAATATAAATATAATTCCAATTAAGTATAACTTTCGCTACTTTCAGCTTAAAATAATTTGACTTACCAAAACGAGCTTGTGCTATTACGCCTTTTAGCTTTAAAAAAAGGCGATAAATTTTTGTCACTTTTCTGATTCTTTTTAATCTGATGTAGACGCATTAAAAACGAACACTTGACGATTAAAAATGATTTGTTTTCCTTTAAATAGTCTTAAAGAAATGACAGAGCTAAGTTCAAATAAAAACTGAAATTCTATCCCATAAATAAATTAATGATTTTTTTACTATTATATTATAAGCAATGATTAATATTGTATACAAAGATCTACCTTTGAATGTAAATGTTTTAATGTACAGTTTATTGTTTTATGTGTTTTAAGCTAGTTTCTTTTTATCTTTGTTGTTAGAAATATTTTATTATTTAAAAATTTTATATTTTGAAATAAATGTTTGTTTCTACATTTTTACAATATTTAAATAAGCATTATTCATTTTGCGCTTACAAGTCTTTTTTCTTTCAGCCTTCTTCAAGATGTGACTAATGCAACTCCAGGCATTTGTGACAGCAGTAAGTGAACATTTTTTCGCAATTACTTTCTTCTCATAACTTATTAATAAAAATTCTTTTTCGTTGACTTTCATTTCTTTTTTTTTTAATTATCCTTTATTTGGATAAAGGAATAAAATTGGCTGCAATTTTCAACTTTTTTAAATGTTGTGAATGGTGTTTATATTTCTTGAATATATTATTCAGCATCAAAACGTATTTATACTGTTAAGTAATTAAATTTAAAAAAAACATCTTTATTTTATTCCTACGATGAAAGAAACTTATACACTATATTAGATATTACTTTTGTATATTTTAACGAGATATTACAATTTTTTATCTTATTGGATTTTTAATGGCCTGTTTTATTTTTATCTTTCTGTTAATTACTAAATGTATACAGATGCTTGAATGATTTAGTTAGCATTATTATCACAGTTCTACGTAGTACTATCCAAAAATTTGGGAACAACGCACCAACACATCGATCTCAGTTGATGAAAGAGTTCCTCGCCAAAACTCGCAAGCACACATCCCCCCTATTCACCAAACTTAGCTCCGTGTGATATTTGCCTGTTCCCATCAATAAAAAACATTTACAGGGACGTCGTTTTATGTCATCAGATGAAGTGAAAGTAGCATCGCTGGAGGCCTTACGAGAGGTTACGAAAAATGGCTTCCAGCTGTGCTTTCAGAAGTTATACGAACGCTGGAAGAAGTGTATCGTTGCCCAAGGTGAAAACGTTACTTTGAAGGTGGATTGTGCTTAAATGTTTTGAACTATTCAGAATAAGGTTTTCTACACCTTGTCTCTGAACTTTTGGATAATACTACTTATTACGAAGAATAACGAAAAATAATATCGTTTTCCTGAAGTATATTAAGTATTCAATTTTACTCTTGTGTTTATTAATCAGTGTAGATGCATGTTCAAAACTGCATTTAAATACGTATTGTTATTAAAAAGTATAAAAAACTAAAGCAGATTCAATGTGATACAGAGTTAGTACAAGTATTTCAAAATGCTTTTATCGAACTCGTATCCAACGTTGTTACTATCGCATCGAGTTGGGGGTTCGAGTCCTGATGCTACTAAAGATCCGCCATGTAGAGAAAATGGTGCGCATTAAATCTAGCGAGTATTAAAATTCACATTTTAGCATATTGCGGAAATTTACAGAGTGGGGTGCTAGCTCTGGTGTAAATCCCAAAACTTGCCTAAGATTCAAAATTACGAAGTACTTCGCTTATATATCTTTGAAATGTAATAAACAATCAATCAATATCTCAAAGTATCAAAATAATTGGATCGATAAATGAGTACCAAGCTTGCTTGAGAACTGAACACTGTGGGTTTCACGTCTGACTGACCACTTGACCAAAACATCTGCACATGCACCCCAGCACCTTATGTCACGTAAATTGAGATAGGCACAGTAGGCCTTGGACCTTATGGGCTGTTCCGCCACTGATTTCAGTTCAGTAAATACCTAATAAGTGTGCGTTAATTTTTGAATACATAACCTCTACTTCCATTTATAATTAAAACAAATATTATTCCATGTGTTACCTTTTTCCTCTAAAACTAATTGTTTATTGCTTTTCACTTACAGGCGTGAAGAATAAACCCTTGCATGTATACTGGGGCCAGAGTGTTCATCTGGCGTGTCCTGTGCATCTGCCCCAAGCAGAGACAGCCGTGATCGGATCGAGTCGTTGGTTTCGGTACAGCCGCGAGAAAGGCAAATACGAGGTGCAACAGCGCAGAGACAAATACATCTATACACAGGACCAAGGACTGGTCATTCTCTCGGTCACCGAGAGAGACAGCGGACGTTACGACTGCAAACTTGGACCTAACACGCTTTGCTCCTATAACATCACTGTGGACACAAGTGAGTGTTTTCAAGATGTATCGTTTATTATGGTATTTTTCACCAAAAAAAGGGAAATATAATATTCATACACTTCCATATTAACGTTATATCATAGAATTCCTCGATATGTGAATGTATTTTACCACATAATTCTCCCCATCCCTCAAATATTATGTATTTTCGAGGATTTTCCTGTGTGAGCATTTTTTAATGTTACACCCACTATGATCAATTTTGATATCAGTGTATAAAGATAGTTTATTTTAAAAAATGGAGTTGTTGGTGTGTGTGAGAGTTACCATATATTTTTGTGCTGTTAACTTGAAGAAGTATTTATATTTTCAACAATAAAAATTTAAAAAAGGTACTTTTTATGTATTATTAGAAGCAATTCTTTCTTTTGTGAAATAATTTTTTCCCCCAAAAAATCTCTTGATTTAAAATATATCAATCGATTTGAAGCTAGTAAAATGTAATGTGGAAATAAATGTTTTCTAAAAACTTTAATGATAAATAAGAGTTACTGTTAATGCATGTGCCAAAAATTCCACTTAATTTTTAATGCTTATTTATTGTTATATATTTTCAGAGTGACTAAACCTTTTCTTATTATTTGTTCCTCCTTAATTTATGCAATTTACTTTACGCTCATTCAAGTTACTTTTTATATTAATCTTTCGTTTAGACTTAGACACGGGAAATATATATTAAACACTATTAGTTTTCAAATGTCATTTTTGAATTCAAATATTTGAAACTAAACCACTTTTATATACAGCTTTTACTTTTACATTCCAGTGCGTTGAAAACACTAATGAAAGACTTTAAAAACTAAATTCTGGAAAGTTATTCATGATTCTGTTTCACTTTATAGATTATTTCATATTCGAATCTCTAATCGAAAAATGATCGGTTTGCATAGATCTAAATTTAAATTTACCTTTCCTACTAA
Organism: Trichonephila clavata; assembly: GCA_019973975.1. Taxonomy (NCBI): domain Eukaryota; kingdom Metazoa; phylum Arthropoda; class Arachnida; order Araneae; family Nephilidae; genus Trichonephila; species Trichonephila clavata. Next base: position 1,778 of record BMAO01005072.1, on the reverse strand, counting down.
TAATGACAAAAACTTAATTAGTTTTATGTGCAACTAGCTTGTACACCCGTTCTTCGCACGGGGGAATTGAAAAATTAAACAATGCAGATTGAAGAATAAAGAAGTTTTTAATGAGTTAATTTTAAGTGAATTGCAAATTAAACAAAATAAAAGCTTTTGCGTATCTCAGCTGAACAAAAAAATTATTTTAAGTCTGAAGGTTTAATAGCTGATATAAAAAGGATTTTTTTATTTATAATGCCCCGTAACTCACTTGTGGGTCAATTTTTAAAAACACCTTTTCCTAAGCCAATCTCTGCTCTGAAAAGTAACACATTGTTACAAATTTTGTGTAATGAACGCTTAAAATAGTGTAAATAATTTATATCTGGATGTGAAATACGTTAATGTTACTTTCTGATGTATTTATTTTATGTTAAAATTGTAATATTCGCAAGCAACGCCGTTCCTTACATTATAATTGCGATTCAATGGAAACATGGCGAAATGTTGGTGATAGAGCTAAGTTGGCATAATTTTTAAAGACCACGTTGGCAACTTGGCGATTGATTGAACGGTGCAGAAGTTGATATGTTGTAGCGTCACCTGGTGGGGAGCTGCAATAAAGAGAATAGCACGAAAACCTTCTCCACAAAAAATACCTATTCAAACCAATTTTCGTAGTGATCGGTTGAGCAGTGTTGGAGTGAAGAGATTTCATGTTTACAAACATCCATTTATATAGAGAGAGATAAAGAGTTGAGATTTATGTAATTTATAGTATATATTATGTAATTCATATATGTTTTGCAAAAACGCTCTTTAATAATTTTCCTTTCATTGTTCTTCCAGAGACGTGCAGTGCCCCATCTGATGTGGAGTACCGCAAGGTCTACTCAGACTGGTGCCATGAATTTGAAAAGTACAAGATGGCCATGAAAACGTGGCAAAACAAGCAGCAGGTAACTTTTCACGAAGTCTTCTGATCCTTGAACTATCTTGTTTTAATGTGGAAAAACTACCATTTACATTCCTCTTTTATGTATAAAAAAGTATTTATCTACTGGTTTAATGTGTAATAACGAACTTTATCTTTTCTCTATCATTCCATATAATCATGTATAGCTTATCTCTAATATTTTTGGATACAAGTGTACCTCATAATATTTATACACCGATTTATGATATAGTAGATGTAGATGAACCAACTTTCCTCATGTATTTCACACAGTTGCTGGTTTTTTATTCCTTTATTATCCAGTATGTTTGTTCAAAATGATACTGTTATTCGTTAATGGCAAATGTTATTAATTTCAATAAACTTTAGACATTCATCTAACTTAATTAAAAAATTAAAGCTTTTTAATTTGCAGGCACATACTTTTGTAGCTCTTTTTATCCCTAATAGGGGTAAATACTCCTCCCTCAAAATACATGTGTTTCTAAGAAAAAGACAATATATTAAATGTATATTATCATTCATATTTCCTAAGTTTTTTTTTCTTTTTTTTTTTTTTGTATTATAAATTATTTTTAATGATCTTATTTATTTTCTAATTTTATCCTTCCTTCCTTACATTTTTATCATTTTAACGGCTTAATATACCAGGTGTCCGAAAAGTATAATTACACTTTAAATATTAATTACAAAACAAATAAAGATGTTCACCTACGGGTTTTTTGTTCCATAAAAGAAAATATCAAAGTTTTTTTACAATTCTTTATTGCACGATTTCAATGTGAGCACCATTAGTTGTGCGGGCAAAACATTGAGTCTATACGATATTTTTAACCACGTT